>CAUJNA010001502.1:612500-792500 GCA_963377175.1 Effrenium voratum
TGTTTGAAGGGAAACATAAGAGGGTCGCTTGACTTTGATTGGTGAATTGTCTGAATTATAACTAGTGCAAAGCCAGCACAGGACAACATTCCTGAAGGTGAAGAAGCCGTCAGAAGCCCTTGAACAACAAAATATATATAACTAGCAAAATAACATCAAAACAGACAAAGAAACATCCACTATGCCAGGAACACCGCCCAGTGACCGGCTAGAAAAGGGACCCTTGTTCGGGCTGATCAGTTGTAAGCGGGTCCAGACCCGCTCAAACCAAAGTGGTTGATATCTTTGCTGGTCTGTCCTCAGATCCCCCGCTAAAAGTTTAACTTTTAGTTTGTTAAATGGAAATCCCCACTAAACACTAAACAGCTAAAGGGCTAAGGGGATGGCTGGCAGCCACCAAGTTTGGTGGGATCGAGCAACCGGGGCTCACTGGAACGTGCCTGCAGCATGTTGATCTCCTGGTTAAAGAGCGACGGGGAGTTCAGCAGGCGGTCGAAGAGGGAGTACCGCAGTCCTCCGGCTCTTTGCGGCTCTTTCTGCCAGCCGCGTCCGCAGGGACAAGTTGATTCACCCCCAAAAAAGAATCCAAGGAGGCCACCAAAAGTGGGGTGGGGTGAGAGAAGTACATGGGTCAGGTGGTGGACTTGTGTGCCTTTCGCCCCCTTAAAGAATCAGTTGGAGCACTTTGCAAGGGATCTGATTCTGATGAGCTGGGTGTTGTGTCCTTTGATTAGTGGTCGTAAGGGAACTGCCATGATCCTCCAAAGGTCTAAATCCTCCTTTGTTCGCTCCCACCGCCAGTTACATGCTTGTTTTTGACTTTAGCCGTTGTTGAGGGGCATTCCCCCCGTTGTTGTTAGACACAAGCAACACAAATCATTGGCGAAACTTGTAAGGTCCCAATTGGCTTCGTCTCCAAATGGTTTCAGAGCCTCCTAAAACATGTGCGGTGCGGCTTGGCCGCCCATCCTTTTAGTTGCAAGAGCCAGGGCCATTCCTTGTGGTTGCTAACATCCCCTCTCTTTGTTTTCGTTGGGGGGGGGTGCATGCCTGAGACCCCCCACATTCAATAACACTTAGGATACTCAAGTGGTTTATTTTCATGGCAACTTATCTTGGGCTTGCCTTGGCACTGAAGCTGGCAACCGAAAACTCGACCCTCCTTCCACCAGTCAAAGTGGACAGGGGGGGTCCCCAAAAGGAAAGTAGTTTGACAAACACATGTCAGCTTCCACGGAGGGCATTCTCTAAAGGGGGTCGGGACGCATAAACAAGACAGCTTTTGGCTTCCTGTTGGGCAAGCGAACAACTTGTGGGCAAGCGAACAACTTGTGGGCTCTTTAGCACCCGAACCCTATCTTCCATTTGCTTCAGCCCTTTGGAAAAAAATTAAAATATATGTCCAGTAGTGATCGATTCCTTTTAAAACCAACAGTGAAACATAAAAAATACAATTAATAAAATATGGAAGCTATTTTCCACCACCCGAACCCGGTCCTTTCTGCTCCGCAGCTTGGCACAGCACCACGGGCGGCAGCTGCTTCTGATCCCCGACCATGATGAACTGCTGCCGAGCTTTCCTCGAGGAGAAAAAACAAAAAAAAACGCGACAGGCCGGAGACTGGCCGGAGGGAACCCTTTGTTGAAACCCCACTCTCGAACATGAGGTTGATGACGCCATGGCGACATACCCTCTGATCACCTGTTGTCAATTTTGGTAGGAGCTGTGGGCAAGTGCCGGCAAATATTGCCATGGAGCCTTTGGGCAGGCCTAATTCGACTGCTCCCCGACCCCTTGAAACCATACAACAACCCCTAGAACCCGGATCCCCAAGAAGTTTCGAACCACCAATGAAGGCAATGTCATGTTCTCCCCCACAAAAATCGGAGCCCTCAGAAGTTGTCTAGATAGGTAAAGGGGTCCATAACCCTATCAAGTCGTTTCTGGACCGAGGTGAAGTCCGCAGTTGGCTGGATCCGATCTTTGGATAGAAATGTGGCACTGACAAGGGGGTTCAGCAAAACCATTGGCCAATTTCCTACTCGAAGGGGGTTGTGCATCCTTTCCTTCCATCTCAGTGTTTTGCCACCAGACAATGTTTTATTCTGAAATGATGGCCCATACAAGCATTTTGTAGGCCATGCAGTCCAAAATCAACAAAGGAGATCCAGTCTTAGGAGACCAACACCATGCGTTTTCAAGCACCAAGGATTCATATCGAATTCGCAGACCAAAAAAAACCCTTTGTGAATGGTCGACTCGATTTTTTCGGTGCGAATCCACCAAGCAAAAAGGGACTAGAGGGGTGGGATCCGAATGACGAGCCGACTGGTCGGGACAACCAGTTTTAGGAGCCAGGGCTCCTTCAAGGATACTTTTGACAAGTCACTTGCTTCACAAGAGCGGGATCCTCTTAACCAGATGGTAGGGGTGATGTTATAAATGACCTAAGAGCCAAACACAATGTTTTTTTGGCATACAAAAAAGACAACGTCCAGAACAGTGAAGCTTTCAACGATTTGTGTTTGTCATGGTGGACCTCCTTTTTGGCCTTCAAAGGGAATCATTGGGGAACCAAGCATGTTAATTAACGGCCAGCTATTTGGGTGCGTCTGCTTTCGGGCACCCCCCCCAACGGCAAAAACAAAATGGTGGTTTTAACTAGTTGGTTTCCCTTTAAACAAAAACGAGGGTAGTGTCTTAGAATAGGGGACTAACATGGTGGCTTCCCTTTAAAGCAACCCCTCAAAACGGGTACCGAGCCACCAAAAGACCACGAGCCGCCAATTCTGAGATGGCTTTCACCGAGGGGCTGAAAAGCCACGAGACACCGAGGCTCCGTGGCTTGTGAGGCCTCATCGATGATGACCTCATACGGACCCGTGATGCGAACCCCCCGCCATAAAGCCAGCACCCTTTCCGGTGTGAGCTTTTGGTGTGAACCCATGTTCTCTGTTTGTTGATATGAGGCACGGTCGAATTACTTACTTGCGGCTGTTTCGCTACTTAGTCTGAGAGTCCCCTATTGTTCTTTTTCCAGCGTTTTGTGTTTTTTGACACTTCTCACTCTGCAAGTATGTTTCGGTGTATTTGCTTGCGACCCCTAGCAAACCCCAAGGCGTATTGGATAAGTACAGGATAATTGTCCGTGCCAAGGTCAAAATGGTGGATTCCCATGTTGGACTATACAGGCCTGCACAATGAGTCAACCCCCCCTCCCCCCCCCACAAAAAAAAAGGAAGAAAGGACAAGAAAGGACACAGAGAAAGCTTTCAGGGAGTGAACCACCTAGCCTGCACATCAATTTGGGTGACTTCTATGCCTCAAACCAACCAGGTCGCCACGACAGAAAAATCGGCCTTGGGAAGCCCAGCAATTTTTCGAGCTCCATGGCTCTGTCGAGATCTCCAGCCCTTGGCTGTCTGAAAGACCCACCAAAGACTCACCTGCGCTCAGAATGGATAGCACATGCTAGTGTCCTCTTGCCCCGGGCGGTGTCACCTAAACATGAGGAAGCTCCAATCAAGTGCGCCCAAAAGGTGACCTTTGGAACTTCCAACTTCCAACCAATCAGAAAGGAACATCTGGGGTATGTCGACTGTCTGTCAAAATAGGTCAAGCCCGAAATGGATGGTTCCAACTTGTGCTTTCCATATGAAAGCCCAGCCGACATCTCAGTAGGTCCTCCAGTAGAGAGGTTGGAATAAGGGCACCAACTTTTTTCTGTAGTCTATACTAATAGGGGAACCCTCAAAATATGGAAAAAGGGCACTACTGGGGGACCTAGAAGGGGTGATCGGGCACGTAGTAAGTGGTGACCAAGCCTGTAAAGAACATGAGAAAAACCCACTGAGCAGAGACTTATAACGCTTATAACCCACTGAGGTAAGAAAGGGCACTGCTGGGGGACCTAGTCTCCGCTTAGGGGCTGTATCGAAGCTGCTCTGCAGCAGCGCGTCCGCGCCGCAGCCGATGAGCGTGGAGCACACCACCTCCGCTGCGTCCAGGAGCTCCGCAGTGACCTCAAGCCGCGCGGGTGAGTCGTGAGACGGGCGGTTGGGGCATGCCGTGGACGCCCTTGGGTTTTGAAGGGAAGCCAAAAGCAACACCACCATGTGGAGGGGATGGGGGGGGGGGGCGGGGAAAAAACAAAACATCCATTTGTTTTGTGGCCAGGAACCCCAAAAAAGTTTTAAAGGAACCCCACAGAACTAGGCTGCAACATAGGTTGGGAGGGAATGACGGGCGGGTGGAATGGGTGGGTAGGGGCGGGACATCCTTCGTCGGGGGAGGCAAAAGATTCATCGCCCAGACCTTCCCCCAAACCTCCAGATGTTGCACGGAACAAAGCAGGGCGCCCTATGTTGGATTCATTCAAAAAAAAAACGTCCAACAAAAATATGTTTGCACAATACTTTGAACCACCTACCAACCAGTGCATCATTTTGTACATCCACACATTCCCACGCAACCTGCACCAAACAATTCAATTCATCTCAGGTTTTAATCCCCATGCATACCAAGCTGGTTCCCACTGTTCCCACCACCCCCAGTGGATTTTGTGGGAACAACCACAAATTAGAGTCGCTGTATAGATTTGAGGAAGCCAAGGACCGTCTGACTTCCTTCCGGCTCGCTTTTGATTTGCCAGCGCAAGTCCCCAAGCCTTTCGCTTACCAAGAATGTGGTCCAATCCCAAAAAGTGACTCAAGTCCATGAACCCATCCGAAAGGCGGTTCTCCCGATCGCGCTCCGAGCGATCGAAAGGCGAGACAACCCAAACCCCGGACGCTCAATCGAGCGCCCGCCTGCTGCTCGAACTTTTGGATGTCCCGCACGTGCAGCGAGATGTCTCGGTGAGCCAGGCCTTTGCCCTTGCCCTTCAGCTGTCCTATCCGAAGAAGCCGGAAAGAATGACTACCTGGAGTCTCTATGACCTTTAAAAATGGGGCCATTTCCCAAAATTAAGGGGTCATGGACCCATTTTTTCAGGGTCATGGAGACTCTAGGTAGGTCCTCCAGTAGAGAGGTTAGAATTTTTGGGTACCAACTTTTTTTTCTGTAGTCTATTTTGGTTGGGTTGAAGCCTCCCAACCAAAAAAGGGCTGAGAAAGGGCACTACCGGGGGACCTAAGTAGCAAACAAACACGAATCGAGGCGTGGCCTATCCTCCCTACCTTAAGGGGGAATCGTACGAAAAATGCAAGGGATTCCCAAAATGGAGGCTTGGCCAATGAACCCTACCTTAAGAGGGGGCAATTTGGGGTAGGGGGGATGCACCAATTTCATTGATCTTGGCCAATGCTAGGCTGCGATGAAGAAAGTCCCAGGAACACTGAGATGCACCGCCACCGCGCTACTGGTCTCTTTCGGTGCGCAGACAATTCTAACTGCGTTTGGACATCTCAGCTCAAAGACAACCCTGGTGAGTAAACAAAGGTGCACCTAGAACACCAAGTACTTGGTGTTGTTTCTTTGCGCGAGTCAGCCCAAAAACCCACCTTGGTGTTGAACAAAGGATCAGCGGGGAACCCTTGCACTGTGTTCAACTTGCTTTTCAAGGGGAAACAAGGCGACTTTTGCCACTGAACGCAAGCGAGAGGGGGAACGACGTATGCCATCTTAGAGAAAGCCAATAAGTATTTTAACACGAAGAACGCCTTCAGCAAAGGAACGCACACATACCCTTTACAAAACACGACCACGCATTGAGCAAAGGGAAGGACGGTTCTCCCGAGCGCTCCAGAGTAGAGCGCGTTCTTCACCTGCGCCAGTGCTTCGCGCCTCGGGAAGGGGGGAGGGAGAGGTGGCAAAACTTGTTCCAGGGTCAGCAAAACCTGATCTGCTGATTGGCTCCGGTTGCTAAAAAGCAACAAAAAACGTAGAATAAAATACAGCAGCCAAAGCAAAGTGCAGTTGCCGGCCCCACACACACATTGGACCATTTAACTTTGAATTACCTTTAATGATCACCCTGCGATGGTTGATCCTTTCGGAGTTGAAATGTAAAGACCCCTGGTTTACTTGTGGAATCCCTAAGCGGGGTAGGTGCAAGGGGGGTGGGTAGTTGAGAGCCCGAAGGTTTCTTAGGGTTCCATTATGTACCCGGTATCCCCCCCCCGCCCGGGTACCCCCCCTACGGAACTCCATCCTTTATCTTGTGATGAGTCCTAAAACTCAGCAACCCCTCTGAGGGTTTGGGTTTTTAGGTCCCGTTTTCTCCGGAAGCTCCCCCACAAGGGTCACCAGATGTCACCAGGTAGGCGCGCTTTGGAGCCTTTCAGAGAAAAACACACACCCCGCGCCTCTCAAACAAACAAATAAAACATGTAGACAGCACCAGCGATGTCTGTGACTTCATAAATTGTCACCTAACTTGATTATTGGCTATTTATTAGCTCTTGTTGTGTAATCTTTATGCCCAAGTTGAATTGACCGCACCCTCTTGGGAGGAGTCTCTTGACTTTGCCACGCAGCGAACACGCAAATTCAGCTTTTTCCGGGAAGCGGGCAGCTTTCCGTTCGGCTGCCTGTTGGGTCGCTATCGCCAATTGCAACTGGTTGAATGAAACAATGTTTGGATGAAGTAGTCTTCCAAGAACCCCGGCTCAACAATTCAGACTTCAAGTGTTGGAATTATTGTAAGAAACATGCAGCAACAACACCTTCGGGCCATTTTTTACATCGAGCGTCTCCTTGGCAAAAATGGATGATGCCAAGGAAAGGGGCATGCCAGGAACCCTACTTATCACTGCCTTTCACTGAGCTCGTTTTACCCCCTCCAGCCAGAAAACGGCAGATATTTGAGTCACCAAAAAAGCAACATAGACCACCTGATGAAGGGGACCCGTCATGCTGGGGGCCATGCGTCTCCTCGATTTTGGCGTTCCTCAGCGCGCTGACAAATACCAATGGATGGTATAAAGAGTCTGAAGGTTGCTCCAAACACCTGTCACAAGGGTAGACGTAGAAGTCTGGCAATAGAGGAGAACACCCAACCCGCCACCCCAGAAAAAGTTCTTCGGACTTGAGAAGGTGTTCTAAGCGTTCTGGAGGGTAGAGGGTTCTAAGAAGCGTTCTGGAGGGTGGGGGCGACCTGTTCGAAAAAGGAACCCCGATGAACCCACTTTACAAGGGGTCCCCTAAACATGTTGCTTCACAAACCCAAATGTACCCTGTCGCGGACCTGAGACAAGCACATGCAGAAACCACCTCAGACACAGGGTTCCTTACATTTCCGAATTTCCCCTGCAAACATCAACCCACGAAAAGCACCCTCAATCCAATCGGCCTTCAAGCAGAATCCACTTTGCAATTCTGGCCAGAATTGGATAGACTAAACCCCAAGAATACTCAGAATACTCGTCACATGCAAAACCCTCAGAATACCCTAGAAGCAGCGGGCCACCCAAAACGGGTGAAATAGGACTCCCGAGGTGCAATGAACATCCAATAGCGATTCAGCGCCACAAGGGAAGCCATGGGAATGGCATTCACAAAAATTTCGTCCAAGGAAGTCACGCATATGCACGAACAGGCACTACTTGGGTGTTCAGCCGACTTAGTAAGTGGGTTATATGACCATGGTTGTAACTAGTGGTTATGCTGGGGTTCGTCCCCTTATAACCATGGTCATAACCTACTTGCTGAGTTTGTTGAATACCCAAGTTGAGACGAAGTCGAGGAGCAAAGGGTGCTCCTCCGACTGCGCCAGCAATGTATGCGCCCGAAGCTCCTGCGGAGCTGCGGTGTTTTGCTGCGACTGCGGGGTCCAAATATGCGAGGGGCCAACAAATCGTTTGGGACGCAAAACTGCTGATGAAACATGGTTGGTAGAAAAAGATCCAAACATTGGTTGGAAAACAACGAAACAATTCAAACAATTGGTTGACAACAACATGATGTCCAAAAGTTGGGTGCTCCCATTCGATAGCCTTTTAAGAGAAACCAGAAGAAGTAACCCAACCCGAAAAGGTCCCCCACTTTTAGGGCGCACCAATTCAAGCATGGCTTGGTACACAAACGCCGGAACTTGCAAGACCACTGTCCTTTCGGAAATGGGCTGGGTGCACTGCTGTGCTTGTTCGTGGGAGGGTTCAATTGGGTGATTGGTTCATACCCGTGACCAGCTAACCGCACTATGTTCAACAATCGGTTCCTATCAAATGAAAAATGGTTGATCCTGAAACATGCGAGTCAGTGCTCTGCAAGGTGGACAATGGCCGATCCGTCTGTGATATCGTGGGAACTCCCCGGCTGCTTTATCACAAGGGCATTCCCTTGGTGCCCAACCTAAACACCCGCCTTGTCTTGCAATATGTTCACAACCCAAGCTTCCCGTCCCGTCTTTGTTTCTAGCTGTGTTGAAGACTACCATTACCACAGCCGACTCAGAGGGTGTCACCTGAGGTTAATGGGTCACTCATCAGATGCGTCGCCAACATTCCATGGGGACCATCAACTATTCTGCGATACCATCTGGAGCCACCCCCGTTACTAGCACTTTGAAGAGGACTGCATAACAGAAAGTGGTCCTAAGCCACAAATATATAATTCTCGACCATGACCCCTTATCAGCTTCCCTCTAGTTGGTGGTTCGCAGTGGTGGTTTGGAGGTTAGGCACGTGTCATATGCAAACCGAAACCACCAACACAAACCACCAATTGGGTGCCCCAACGGTTTATCAAAACAGTCACCGTTTGAACCTTAGAGCCTTAGACCAATTCCCAGGCACATGAGCAGCTCTCACAGCGCCTTGTTTTCCACGATTCCAGTTGAAAGAATGTCATTGCCACGCAACGGTCCATCCAGAGGGGGAAGACATGTGGCATTCGACAGGTATGCCTGCCCCTTAGGAGTGACCACTCTGCAAAATTCCCAGAATGGAAGACATGCGCCGTGCGACAGGCATGTCTGCCCTTTCTGCAAAAGAAATGCAGAGCCAGCCCCACCCCCACGCAGGAAAGCCCCGCTGGAGCTAACGGGGGGGCGCGGGAAGAACGGAGTTCGGGGATCAAAAAGAAGGCTTGCAGCCCGATTTCTGCGGTGAGTTGCCATGCTTGCACAAGGAATTATTGTTCACCTGGCCTGCCCACCATGAAACAATGCAATTCCCAGGCACATGAGCAGCTCTCACAGCGCCTTGTTTTCCACGATTCCAGTTGAAAGAATGTCATTGCCACGCTGCCCCTTAGGAGTGACCACCCTGCAAAATTCCCAATGTGGAAAAGAAAAGCCCAATGTGGAAAACAAGAAGGTGAACTTATGCTTTCCGCAGTGAGGAGGGGGGGCAATCAATCTGAAGCACTGCCAAACGACCGAAGCAGTGTGCCAAGAGTGAGATCTGTTAAAGACTCAATTGGCGGCAGCCTGACTGGTATTATTTCCCGGGAATCTTTTGCGGCTGCCAACCCTTCACGCGACATGGCATCACTGAGATTTGCTGCGCTCTCCACATGCTCGAAGAAAGCACGTGTTTGCAATTCTGCGTGCAGCAAGTGGATCATGCAGCAAATGGCCGAACAATCTTCCTTAGGCGAGTACCCCTTGATAAGTGCTGACAGGGCACCTTGATTGTCAATGAAATGCAGCAAGTCACAACCATGAAGTGCATCGCCCAAGGCTGTTGGCACCAAGGCAACTGCCAAGGCTTCAGCTTGGTTGGTTTGAGTCTTTCTAGGCAGTAGCAAACGAAGATAAGCATCCGGTACGCTCAAATAAGCACATTTGGGAGCTGGCCACTTGAAACAGAATGCAACAAAGGCCATTCCAGCCGGCTTTGGCGGTTCCCACATGGCATCCGTGTAGACTAAGACGCAATCCTCAAAACGGGGTGCCAACTTCACTTCTCGACCAGGCAAGCAAAGCATGGCGTGCCTGAGAAACTGCAAAGCCTCACTGACAGGGGACGCAACTTGGGCTGGAAGGCGGCCATGCTGGACTGCTGCTAACGCGTTCTCGCAACCCCGGAGGCACCGGCCGGTCAACGCCAGCATAATGAGCTTTTGCCCTAAGTTTTCCGGCCACGGCCGGGTCCAAGTAGCCATGGTGCTCCACAGCAGCAGTCATGGCCAATAGCTTCTCTCGCCTGCCTTCCTTGCAGTCCAACTTAAGCAAGCCGTGGCTGAACACTCGACTCACATCCACTGAGCACCCAATGTACGTGGCCCGTGGGCACATTGGTTGCCCCTTGTCTTGGCCAAAGGTGACTCCGCACAAGTCGGCGAGTTGCAAGAGCGCAACACGCGCCGTGCCCTTTCCCAAGCATGTGTCCATGACAGCAAAATCATCATAGTAATGCGTTATACGCACACAGCAAGCAACCTTGTCAACGCAGCCACTAACAACCCCGGCGCACGATTGTAGTTATTGACGCTGGATTTCAAGCCAAAGGCATGCCCAACCAGCGGCATAAAGGCAACGGTACGCCAAACATGATGATACCAGGCGACGACTGACCAGTGCTGCTGTCGGTCGGAGGTGGCATACTTGCGATATGCGTCCTCTTCGTCATCAACTCCAATTTCCAGCACCAAACTTACGCCTGCACGAGTAGCCTCCTGCTGCAGCCACTGCTTGTGAGACAGAAAGGCTTTGCTTGCTGACGCAAAGAACTCAAGCGATGTAGTGTGCACGCGCTCCCTGGTGATGGTAGCATCGTTGTGGCCCGATGCTTTGCCATTGTCGATGGCGCGACATTTGTTGTTGTGCTCTTGCTGAATGACATGCCGTGGGAGGGGACGCCACGCGCCCGCCCCGAACCTGGCATCCATGTCGGATCGGAGGAACAGACCTTCCCCTGCACCCTTGTCAATATCTGTTTGCGTGAGTCGCAAAAGCTCTTTGTCCATGGCTGGAGACTGGTGCGGACGCAAGGAGGCGCACAAGCTGTCAACGTACGTCTTGCTGGAGCGCAACAGCTCTTCCAAAGGTTGGGCAGGCTGGGAAGGCTCTGTAGGTCGGAGGACGTTGCTTACTTCCACGTCTCCGACAATATCAAAACCTACAATTATCCGCCAAGTGAAAGTGACATCTGGCCATGCCAGAACGCACTGCAGCCACAACAAGAAACCCAGGTTAAAGCCCCCCGCAACGCGCTGCACGCGAGCAGACATAAGCTTGCACAGTTCTCTGGAAAGAGGCTCCAACGACTTGGCCACCCGTGTCACTTGCTTCAACACATCGCGTCTCTAAAAGAAGGCTTGCAGCCCGATTTCTGCGGTGAGTTGCCATGCTTGCACAAGGAATTATTGTTCACCTGGCCTGCCCACCATGAAACAATGCAAGGCTGGCAAACAAAGGTGAGATGCGGAGCGAGACAGGATCCCCGATGTTTCCCATAGAAACATTATCCGTACAACAAGGAACTCGCAACTTTAACATAGCCCACATAGTGATGTTTTAAAGCCACCAATACGGGAAATACGTGCATTTGACGAGTGGTTTCCATGGTAGTTTCCAGGTTTACCCAAAAAACAACCTGATTTAAGGTCGGACCAACTCCAGAAACACAGTCCCAGGAAACAAGTCCAAACGTCACGAGCGTCCCACTCTCCTGCGTCACTTTGGACGGAAACCCAATGCGCAGCGCCTGGATTTGGAACCAAGTGTACGTAGGGAAAGCTGGGTCAAAACTACAAGGATATGGGCATGTACGTCAAAAGGGGGGGGGGGGAGTTTGTCGCCAAACAAAAAAGGGGGGCCACAAAACAAACATCCTTATTGTTGCAATAATCTCACTTCCTGAGCTGCTTGACCAAAAGCAGTCCGAAGTTGTTTGTTTGCCGTTCAGGCTAAGATAGCCTTCCCTAAAAGAATCACGTCCAGATAGCTCTTGGCGAGTGAGCAATAGCTCAAGCATGTTGCAAAACGGGGTAGGCCCAAGCCCTGGTGAGTCGGAGAGCATCCCATGGGAGTTGAATTGGTTTCACCCAACCACCCTGAGGAAATGAGATGCCGGACCCCAATGACTTCAAAGGGACACCAAAACGAGACCCTCCTGTCCACGTGGCCACAGAAGGCCCCTTTTTAAAGGAAAATGGCCCCCCGCCCCTGCCCCCCCAGTCAGGTTCCATGTCGGTTGGGATGGGATGGTTTAAGCATTCTGGTTGAGGCATGTTTAAATGTTGGGGCGGCCCAACGCTGACAAATGATTGCGCTTGCACTCTACTTCAAGATTTCCACGACAACGCGCCCAAGAAGAAATACAGGGGCCTCACTTACCCCTTCTTCGCTCCTGCAGGTACAGATTTCGTGGCAGGCGCAATACGTTCGGAAGGTCAGGTACAGATTTCGCAGCAGGCGCAGCACTTTAGCAAGATCAGGTACAGATTCGCGGCAGGTGCAGGACTTTCGCCAGGTGCGGTCCAGATTTCCCGGCAGGCGCAACACTTTCGCAAGAGGTACCAATTTCGCGGCAGGCGCAGCACTTTCGCAAGGTACGGTGCAGAGTTTGACGCAGGCGCAGCATTTTCGCAATTAGTGAAGAAAAATATACAGAGATATAAACATGAAGAAAAAAGGAGAAAACAGAGATAGAGAGAGAGAGAGAGAGCGAGAAAGAAAGAATGAAAGAAAGAAAGAAAGAAAGAATAAAAGAGAGAGGGATGATTCGTTCAAGTGATGATTCAGCAAAGGGTGCGTTAAGCTTTGTACACATTCTGAAAATCAGCGGGGGGGTTGGGGGGCGCGGCAGCCCCCCCCATGATGTTTGAGGAAGTGATGATTCAACAAGGGGTGCGTTAAGCTCTGTAGGCATTCTACAAATATGCACGGAGGTTGGGGGGGGGGCAGCCCCCCCATGATGTTCGAAGAAGTGATGATTCAACAACGGGTGGTGATCATCAAAGAAGTGATGATTCAGCAAAGGGTGCGAAAACCTCTGTAAACATTCTGAACATCAGCGGGGGGGTTGGGGGGGGCTGCCGCCCCCCCATGATGCTCAAAGAAGTGATGATTCAACAAAGTGTGACGACGATCGAAGAAGTGATTCAGCCAAAGGTGCGTTAATCACTGTCAACCTTCTACAAATCAGTGGGGTGGTTGGAGGGGGGTTCCTTCCTTCCTTCCTTCCTGCCTTCCTTCCTCCCTTCCCTTCCTTCCTGCCTTCCCTTCCTTCCCTTCCTCCCCTTCCTCCCTTCCTCCCTTCCTCCCTTCCTCCCTTCCTGCCTGCCTGCCTGCCTTCCTGCCTTCCTGCCTTCCTGCCTTCTTCCTGCCTTCCTGCCTTCCTGCCTTCCTGCCTTCCTGCCTTCCTGCCTTCCTGCCTTCCTGCCTTCCTGCCTTCCTGCCTTCCTGCCTTCCTTCCTTCCCTCCTTCCCTCCTTCCCTCCTTCCTGCCTTCCTTCCTTCCTGCCTTCCTGCCTTCCTGCCTTCCTGCCTTCCTGCCTTTCTGCCTTCCTGCCTTCCTGCCTTCCTGCCTTCCTGCCTTCCTGCCTTCCTGCCTTCCTGCCTTCCTGCCTTCCTGCCTTCCTGCCTTCCTGCCTTCCTGCCTTCCTGCCTTCCTGCCTTCCTGCCTTCCTGCCTTCCTGCCTTAGTGCCTTCCTGCCTTCCTGCCTTCCTGCCTTCCTGCCTTCCTTCCTTCCTGCCTTCCTGCCTTCCTGCCTTCCTTCCTGCCTTCCTGCCTTCCTGCCTTCCTGCCTTCCTGCCTTCCTGCCTTCCTGCCTGCCTGCCTGCCTGCCTGCCTGCCTGCCTGCCTGCCTGCCTGCCTGCCTTCCTTCCTTCCTTCCTTCCTTCCTTCCTTCCTTCCTTCCTTCCTTCCCCCCATAGGAATGAGCATAAGTTTTGTGTTGATGCCTAATAAGTTTCTTGTTGACGCCTAATAAGTTTTGTTTGATGCCTAATATTTTTTTGATGCCTATCCCACTTGGGTGCATCTCCTTTTGAGGGCACCTTGTTTTTTCTTACGTGGGAAAGTGTTGCTGGTTGAAAGTCTGGCAATGTTTTGGCATTCTCCCCATCTTTTGGCGCAGCGGGGTTGGGGTCCCTCGATTCCATTTCTCGAGTCTTCCCAACAGACAAGCTCCGGTGATATCCCCAACAGCATGCGGTCCTCCTTTTTGTGCTCGCACCACCCCGCAGCCCTCGCAGAACCTCGTGGAACCCTGGTGGAACCCTCGTGGAACCTTACCTGAGGGCCCCGGACCACCCCGGAGCCTATCTGGGCTGATCTACTTCGTCTCTGTCCTGTTTTTTGTTTGCGGGGGGGCAACAATTTTGGTGGTTCGAACCATCCCCGAGCCTTGACCCCCAGGCGGAGGAGTCCCGCCAGCAACTGGTCCACCGCCACGTTGCCTCGGTGAGCTGGGTGGCCGCGGCCGTGGCCGGCCGGCCGGAAACACGAAAAAAGCTACAGCGACAGCACCTGGACATCACCAGGCTGAGTCACTTCTTGGGGCCAGAGCTCTTCATTTTTGCTTCTTCTTGGTTGTACCTCGCAGCCAATGTCTCCTGATTGGCTTGGCCAAACCAAGCTTAAATTTGTTGCTCCACTGTCAGGAACTCAGAAGATGAGATTTGTGGAATCACTTGGGGCACTTCAAAAAGGGACCTGGAAAGGGGAAAAGGCGCCTGATTAGATGAGTGTCGGCATGTTTGGATCAAATGTTCCAAGGTTGTCAGAGTTCCCCCCGGCAAAACACTGGACGAAAAATATCCTCCACACTACAAATGTGCGATTGTGCGGCTCCAAAGATGTCCACAACGCTTCCAGATGCTTCCAGATGTCGCCTCATCTTGACTACCTGAGGCTGGGGCTGTCAGCGCTCACCAGGATCCCGGATCGGAGGCCCTCCTCGCTTCGAAACGCCACAACCCACGAGTGAGTACCTCACTGGAAGTCCTTCCCTGCCTTCCATTTGCGGATGCGCCTCTGGAAAAATAAGAACCTACGTATGTCCAGTAGTGATAGATTCCCTTTAAAAGCAACAAGGGAACTATATAACACATATTATTAAGCAAATGCAAGCACTGCCGACTGTACAAAACACGTAACCCCCAAATGGGGTCCATCAATGAAGGCAAGAACTGATTCCTTCCGAAATGATTCCGCTTGCGTTCCACGTTACTCTGCAGGGCAGTAGTTCAGGGATCTGGCTGGGACCGGTATGTTCCACATCACTCGCATGAGGAATCGTACGTACCTTATGAGTGGTGTGGGGCCTGGAGGCTCTTCAGACGGGCGGCATGTTGCTGAGAATGGTGAGGATGAACCAATCTGGCATGTAGGGAGAAAACCAACCGCCCCAGACATGTTCTTCAAAGCGGTTCCCAGAAGTGCTCTTGAAACTTGCCCTGCTCTCCTTCTTCCTCCTCTCCACCATTCGTCGAATCATCTGGCACGTGGTGGTAGTTTTGCCTGCGGGCCGTAACCAACATCCACACGCATAGGATCCCGACCCCTTCTCCTCACGCACATCTTTCTAGTTGCCTTGTGAAGGGGGCATTGCGATACTTGCTCTTGCAAGCGACCTCCCCCAGAACACTGCCCAAGGAAAACACAATATGGAGCCTTTTGTATGGCCTTGTTTGGGGGCGTTGGAAACTATCTTAGCAAGCTTTGTTGGGGAAAGAAGGGCTATGAACGCCTGCCTTGTTTGTCACACGGCCATGTGCAACCACCTTTCAGCTGTCAGCTCACCTTTCTGGGCCAATGTTGCAGCACAGCCTGAATTTAGAGACCCCCGAAAGAGCCAGCAATGAGCATTGCTTCCATGTCAAGCAGGTCACATCACATGTGCGAGCCGCCATGGGTTTGACCATCTACGAGAACAGTGCAACACAGTCTTTCCAAAAAAATAAGAAGTCCACAAACACGGGAAGCGTGCTATTTTTCTATAGCTTGTCCTTCTGGCCCGTCGCAGAAAAAGCAAATCCCATGAGGCTGCAAAGGTACTTTGACTTGCAAAAAGCTAATGCCCCATCAGTTTACCCTTCGCTCTTTTGAAAAAACGCAGGTTCGCAGCTTACTTGCCCAGAAGTTGAAACGACCCTTTGCCCACACCAACTTTACCCTCGCCCCTCCCGACCCTCCCGCCTGTGCCGGGCGGACCCTGGATGAGCCCCAGGTTTTGCCCTTCCACCGCCCGCACCGCCGCTTGCTGCGAGGCGTTGAGTGCGCTGAAATCTGCATCCTCCACCTGACATGACGCTGGCGACCAGGGAGAGGCTCAACATCTGTCGTGTGTGGTCCTCCAGTAGAGAGGTTCGAATAAGGGTACCCGTTTTTCCCCCAACAGCTGAAAGCTTTGCGGTCTCAGCCCAGATAGGGTTGGTCCGGGGCGGCCCTGAGGTAAGGTTCCACGAGGGTTCCACCAGGGTTCCACCAGGGTTCCACTAGGGTTCCACCAGGGTTCCACGAGGTTCTGCGAGGACTGCGGGGTGGTGCGAGCACTAAAAAGAGCACCGCATGCTGTTGGGGATGTCACCTGAGCTTATTTTGTTTTTGTTGTTGTTTTTCCCCAACAGCTGAAAGCTTTGGGGTCTCAGCCCAGATAGGCTCCGGGGTGGTCCGGGGCGGCCCTGAGGTAAGGTTCCACGAGGGTTCCACCAGGGTTCCACCAGGGTTCCACCAGGGTTCCAAGAGGTTCTGCGAGGGCTTCGGGGTGGTGCGAGCACTAAAAGGAGCACCGCATGCTGTTGGGGATATCACCTGAGCTCATTTTCTGTCTGTAGTCTATTTTAGTAGGGTTGAACCCTCTCAACCAAAAAAGGGGTGAGAAAGGGCACTACTGGATGACCTACTTAGTTGGGGACCCTTGCAAATCCCTGTCGTAAGCCAGCCATCTCTCTGATGCAAACATGGGTCACGGTCTGAAAGATGGAAACATTTTGTGGACTGCAGTAATACACGTTTGAGCTTACACAAGCACGTGCAACCCCTGACCGAACGAGGACGTTCCAACCACTAAGAATCGTAGTCCAAAAGCTAGCATGTTGCAAGTACCGTTGTTTACCACATTTTGACCCCTCTGAGTCGCATCTTGAAAGAGCTTGCTAAAACATGATGGTCTCTCAACAAGAGTTGGATATTTCTGCAAGTTCGGGCATAGTTGTTGAACATGACCTTTCTGTGATACCAAAGTGGCGATTCCCGCGACCACTTCGTCGCTTTGAAGGGCATTGCCTTAGTCACAAAACAGTAGCTCTAAGACCCGGTTAAACCCCTCGCTTCCTTGTTTGCCACTGACACGGTCTGGGAGACGCTAATCAGAAAAAACTCCTAAATTGGTTCATTTCCTTACTATGGGAACCCCTGATGCGACATTCGTCCCAACCATCAGGAGGGTGTGTCTGCTTTGAAGCTTGTCTACCGGTTTCAACGGGAATTGACCGGGACCCCAACAGGAAACCGGCAAAAAACCAACAGGGACTGCTATTTTTGGTTGGGCCCCCTGAAAAACCGTCCCAGTGCAAAGGGAGCGTCGCCGCTCCCCCCAAAACCCCAGGACCGGGCGTGTCGCCTGGTCAGGCAGCTGGCGAAGGAACTGCTCGCCCTCCTCTTAGGAGCTCGGGGCCCTATGGTTCTAGTGTGTTTTGGGGGGCATTGCTCATGGACCAGCAGCTCTTTTGGGACCAACTTACGTGTGAACCATATACCAGCCTAACATTTTAGGACCAACTTATGTTTGAACTATGCCCGAGTGGGGACCAACTGTGTGAACCGCATACCAGCCAGTTTTGGGGGACCAACTTTATGCGTGAACCATTTGCCGGCCTAGCTTTGCGGCGCCAACTTATGATTGAAACATATACCTGCCTAGCTTTTTGGGGACCAAACATGTTTTAAAACAACCAATCATAGCATGTCTCACCTGCTGTCTTCAACAGCACATGTTGGAACAATGCTGGGTGATGCAACATTTGCAATGCTCAGGCAGGCTCAGGCACGCCCTCAATGGCCCACGCCAAATGCCGGACCAGCAGAAGTGACCAACTGCTTGAGAAATAGCCAAGTTAACCCCAACAAACGGTTGAGTTGACCCCAAACTAGTTGACCCCAACTGTCCAAATCAGTTGCGAACCTGATCCGAGTCTTTTAAGCAAACGAGACACCGGATGGGTGTTCGGCTGGTCAGGTTCAATTTAGTTTGTCGTTGGTTCCTGATACTGGCGTTCAAAAAGCCACCTTTCCCTTTCTTGACGAATGCCTCCACCCATTTGAGTCACATCGGAAACCTGGTATCGAAACGGGTCTGCCAAGACCATGCGATGGTATAAAAAAAAGCCGCCAACTGAGTTTATGCTACATGTGCTTCCCGATCCTCGTTGAGCACCAATCGCCGCAGGTCGGACTTGTACTTGGCGCCAGTGACGTACCCCAAGGCCGACTTTGTCCTGCGCGTCTCGTGAATGGACACTACACCGCCAACATTGACCCCCTTTAATGCCCTGTGTGGATGTCTGCACTGTATACATTTATAGGTAGTGCTATGTGAATGTTTCCACGCGCGTGCGTACGTACCCACATATCCATGCATGCACAAGTTCATGGTATAATTGTTCGCATGCCAGTGGCCAGTGAAAAGCAGCAGCTTTCCTCGGATCCCACCCCATCCTCTCGTAGGCCGTCTTGTTGGCTCCACAGTCGAGGCGCCAGCGCCCAGACAAGTCCCAGGGCACATCGTCGGACACGATGGCCAGGCGGTTCATCCCGAGCCTCGCTCTGAAACTCACCGGGAGGAACACCAGTAAGGCGGATTGCACGTCATGCAGTATGACGGCCTTTCTGAAAGCATAAGGCCGGCTTCTCAAAAATCTGCCACGCTGGTTTGTTTGACTGGAACCTCAGGCGTCACCCTAATCTAAATGAAACCCACAGAACCCCACACACCATCCTTTAAGAGGAATATGCTTTTGAAAGCCCACTTGTTTTGGTTACCATGCAATCTGCAGGGCAATGACTATGTTGCGTGATTCTACAATTGGAGTTGGGCCGCCGTGTCCGAAGTCCGATTTTGACCTGCATGGGCCGCTGACAATAGGCAGTTTCAACTCTAGGAGCTCGCTCCATCAATGCGCCAAATACTGTTGCGTCTGATTATGGCCCCATGGCGTGCATCTAGCTGGTTGCTTGGGTAGGTGGTCTAGAGGTAAGGGGGTGCCTCCCCACTCCTTCGAAAGGACCAGGTTGTTCCAAGCCACCAACCCTGAGCGGCCGAAACCCAGTGATTTCGGTTCTACTGACATTTGTCAGGCTTCTACAGGCCTTCCTACAACCACCATAAGACCAGGTAGAACCACCTGCTAAAATGGCCCTCCTGGAGTTTTGGGCGCTCAAGTTGACTCAATCAACACGCTGTGAATCTTCTTGGGATGGACCCGTTTCCGGGCCATTGTTCCAGGTGGCACCCTTTGTAACAAGGAATACCTTCCCTGTGCCTCCGTTTGCTTACAGTAAGGCCACTGGAAAAACTGTCGTGATAGATTCCCTTTCAACACCAAGGAACCAGTAAACAAATCTTCCGAAAACGCAAATTGCAGTTTACCTGATTCAAGCCATACCCCTTGCAACCAACCGATTTCCAGCTGCCCAGTGGCCAGAGTTGTAACCGGCATGGAACCTCTTTTTTTGCGGGGAGGGTGACTCCATTTTTTCGTGGGGGACCCACCAAACAAAAGAGCTTCAAAGGGTGGGATCCACTGACACGCCAACCAAACCTGTTTCGTTTCTTGTTCATTTTGGACTATGCCCCCACAATCCTATGCATGCAAGATTTATCCACAGTTACCTTGGTTGCTGTTGACCCCCTGCAAAAAGTTTAACTTTTTGGGGGTTTAGTGGAAAACACCTTTATTTTCCAAAAAGTTAAAGTCTAAAGATCCAACCCAATAGCAGTCAAGTTACACCCTCCAAATGGGTCACATGCACTCGTGTAGCTATACCTCATGGATTGGGATGACTCGGGAAAAAAACACTTCGCTTGGACTTGGAAGGAACCCCGAAGGAGCAAGCCGACTGAACCTGCCGGCTTCGTTCCGAGAAGCTCCAGGATCTCGCCTGTGCCGCTGAATTGGATCCCCGGATTAATCAACCCCTAGTTGATGAATAGGGGGGCTGTCCCCTTTTTTTATTAATGGGGATTCATCACAAGATGCCACTGGAGGCCTGCAAGAAACTGCCAGGTGCAGTATTCCTTGTGCGAGATGGCACGAACACGGGAAACATGGAGCTTGTTCTTGTCTAAACTATCCTTGCCCAAGCTGAATGACAACATGCTTCAACGAGCAACATGATGTGGCAATTAACATGCTACGTGGCTAGTGACGTCTATCAAAATACCAAAGCACAAGATAGCACAAGTTCATATATTGTTAGTCTTGAGGCCACTGTGCCTTAAGGGTCGTTGGAGGACGTACTTTGAAATGCGTGGCACATGCAAACACCCCCGGACAGATGAAAGATTGCCACTAATTCAATTGGACTTGACTGATTTTGAAAAAGAGGGTGCAAGACCATGTCAAAAAGAATCAGGGCTAGTTTTTGAAGTTACCCGTATCAACCCTCTTAATTACATCCCTTCTGTGAGAGCATGTTTTTGAGGGTCCTGGGCCTGGTACCGTGTTCCCTCCAAACATCACGTCAAAAGAAGACTCCTTTTAACTCGGCCTTTCAGGAAGGTGTTGAGCTCAAAACAACAACAAGTAGAGACCAGTAGAAACGGCGGGTGTCCCCTTCTGACTTCTTGCCCCTTGTCATTCTAAAAACCGCTCAGCGCATCTCCAGCTCTCCATTTTGGGCCTCGGCTTTTTTTTCCGGCCAGACAAAGGGCCTTGCAGTTCGCGCCTTTCCACGCCTGCTTCTTGTCCAATGGATTGCCCCTGGAGACGATCACCTCGTCCCCCGAGGAGAACTGGTGCCTGAAGCGAAAGCTTTTTTAGTGGGCAAGGATCTGAACTTCCGGCTCTGCCTGATGACCCCTCCAAAGCGACATGGGCTGCCGCGAGTTGGTCCAAACGGAAACCGAGAGGAAGAAATTCCCTTATAGGTTCAAAGGGAGTCACACTCAAAACCCGGCAGAAAAATGGTTGACCCAGAACCATGTAAGGAAATACATGGTTCAGCCGCAATGATTTATGGCTGGGATTGTCCCTTACTAACCTTCATCGGGTTTTGATTCTGGCTCAAGTAAGCTCTCAATATGACCCTTCACCAGGCGGGTTTCAGGTCACTAGCTTGAAGAACCTGTGAAAATAATTCAGAATTTGCATTTTTGGGGTGGACTCTTGACAAGCCAAAAGTTCAACGGGTCGACTCGCTTTGGGCAAGTTTGCCCCTTGACACGAATTGGGAAATTTCCATAAGGGATGGAGGTCCGGTCAAACCGTGGGTGAGATGTTGTTTTTGTGAACCCCCTTTTGGTTGGCTTTAAAGGGCAACCACAATTTCCATAAGGGATGGAGGTCCGGTCAAACCCTGGGTGAGATGTTGTTTTTGTGAACCCCCTTTTGGTTGGTTTTAAAGGGCAACCACAAGGAAATCCGAAGCCATTTTGCCGGGTCCGGAACACAAGAGCCCAAACCTATTGGTAGCGAGGACTTTCTACTCGAAAACAAAACGGGCTTCCAGGGTGGGATCCACTGAAGAACTGGGAGTACGAACAGGGACGCCCCCCCGAACAAGCAATCATAATCAACCCTTGGTTGACGTTGGAAGGGGAGCAACAATTTAAATTTTAGCAGTTAAGTGTGGATTTCAACCACTAAACCACAATAAGCAAGAATGCACAATGTTTCCCAACAACAACCACGAACCCGGTGTTTATTGTTTCATCCTGGAAATCCTGGGTTCCTATTCTCGCCTTAAGTCCCTACTGAAGCTGCACTAAAGGGGCAAGGTCTAGATGGATAGCCATCCTAGTTCATGGAATCCTGGATCCACAAACCGCTGGACTTGACTCTGGGGACTCCTTCGGGATTCCGACCAGCGAGAACGCCTCTCAGCATGGGCTGATTAGCCTGGGATTCACATGAACAAGCTGCAGGGCTGTTCAAAATGGAGTGGCCCACCTTCAAAAGGGAGTGGCCAACCCGAATCCCTCTTTCGTAGCCTCTTGCGGACAGATCTGGCGGATTGCCTTCGAACCCGCGCCAAGGTTTACAGGGCTGAGAGACTGCCGCGCTACGACCCCCGCGCCCGCGTCGATCCGATCCGCTGTCGCCTGGGGATCGTGGGCTTGGAAAAGGCCACCTTGGCCTTGCCGAAGAAGGCGCCTCTCGGAGTTCGCTTTCGCCAAAGCTACGGAAGGGGAAGGAAGGGGTTGTAGAAGCACTCACTTCCCAGCGAGTGGATTGGGCTATCTCGGTTGCTTTCTGCTCCCCTGCTAAAAGTTTTTTTTTTAGTGGTTTAATGGAAAGCCCAAAGTTAAAGTCCGAACATCCAATCAAAATGCAAAGCTGTGTTGGGGAGGGAGGGAGGGGGGTGCGTAGAAGCACCACACACTTCCGAACGAGTGGATCGGCCGAAAAAGTTTGAACTTTGAATTACCACTAAAATGGTCCTCACAAAGAGCTGAAAGCCCAGGAACTCAGTAAGTGAGACCATACACACAATTACCGGGGGAAACGCGCGGAGCCCCAACACAGAACCATCATATAAGCCCTGCTCCACAGGAAAATGTGGTTTTTGCCCATTTAAACAAGTGGCTACATAGTTGGTTGGATATAGCCAATCAAGGCATGTTACAAAGGGGGTATGTATGTGGGGGTGTGGAAGCCATCTGCAACAAATACATGCGAAAAGGGTCGGATGGGGTACTGGGGCAACCCTTCCCACTAAGACAACATCAACTTTGTAGGGTGTTCCAGCCATTCCCGCATCCACAAACTGAAGACCCCCAATCCGGTTGTCCCCCTTAGCTTACCCTCGCACCAAGAAACATGGAAGTGCACAAACCCTTAAAGTAAAGGGAAGCGTGCCACTAAGGGCTATCATTTGGTCGTTCTCGTTTCTTTTTGAAAGGCTATCGTAGTGGCAGTTGGTCTCCAATCGCATCATGTCTTTCGCTGAACCCCTTAACTAGCAAGGGCGTGGCCAAAGTTCCACGGAAAGTGACCCGTGGGCGGATACGCCCCTGGCCGCAGGCCTAATTTTAGCCAATTCTGGCCAGTCAGCTCAGTCAGGTGTACAACGCTCGCCCCCTCCACAAACGGCCAAGACACACCCACCACCCACCCACGCACACACGTGCAAGCGAACGGACACATGCCCGTATCCGCACCCGCCGCCCACTCATGCGCGCGCATGCCCACGCACATTCCGGTTGAAACTGGTACTGGAGACAGCCCCAATAACGGGCATGCCAAAATCCGGGTGTTTTCAACCAACCAGCTTTAGTGTTCGACCTGGGCCCCATAAAATTTAAACAACTACGAAAAGGATCAAATGGCAAGTCCCTTATTTGCATGATAATACCATGGTTGCCCCCGACCACGGGGCAACCAATCAGGACCTGAAAACCCCCAAGGATTTCGACGCAGCTCAGTGCAAGGGATGGTTTATCCAAACAAACCTACTCTCCCAAAAGCAAGCATGGAACCTGCAAGGGGGTTCATAAAGATGCTATTTTTCAAGCGCTTGTTCACCAGCCTTTCGGAAAGCACGCCGTTTTCCACCAACCGATGTTGACTCCAAATTCACAAACCATCCTACTAATGGAGGAGGGTTCCTCCAAAAGTGATGAACCCCACTATATGGGGAGACACCCGCTTCCCAATCAACCAGGGGTTTCCTAACCAGCAACCACTACTACTACCCTCCCATTGACTAACATGGAAGTGCGCAAACCCCTGTAGAAAGACAAGTTTCCTCTTGGAAGGGGGGTTTGTGGACTTCCATGTTAGACGGTGGGAGGGTAACCAACGAACCAGACCCGTTGGTGTCCCAGGCTTGACCCGCCTCGCTTCCGGGCTTCCAGGTCTGTGATGCAAAAGCCCTGCCCCACCAGCCGCTGCAAAGACCTTTGGCTTGGTGTCCTTTTGGTTTCGCTGTACTGGGCTGCCCGTTTTCTGATTCCCCGCTAAAAGTGACTAACTTTCAGTGGGTTAAATGGAAACTACCACTAAACACTGAAAGGCCAACAAACTAAGGGGTTTGGCTGCGAGGGTTTCCCCTTGAAACCAACCAAAAGGGGGTTCCTGTCCTTTATTTTTTCCCAGGGCACCTGCGAAAGGGGTTCCCCAAAAAAGACACACCCATGACCCGCAAAGGTCGGGAAACCAGTAAAGGATATAAGGGAACCCAGTACGAAGGAGCTTCATTCGTTTAACCCCTGAATCAATGTCGTGATGCTTTGTCCCAAGAGAAATTGTGATGCGGGCGTGAATTTCATCAAACTTCGGTGGGGATTTAAGTCCACCAACCCTCTTCAGGTGGTTGCCTATTAACATCCATAGCCAAGTGACTTCCGCATGACATGATTCGCTCCCACGATTGACCAAAACGGAACAATGGAGGCCACGGAAGTGAGTGGATTGGCCTGAAAAGTCCAGTGGGAACCAGTGGGAACCAACAGTGTCTTTGTATAGAACCCCTAATAATATTCACGTTGATGGACCCTAATAGACACGCGCGGGAGCACGGGTAACTCTTCTAAATTGTCTAAACAGCTATATGAGCTGCAAGTGTATAAGCCATAGTTGGTCCATTCCAATGCTCCCATTCCGCCTTGTGAGAGTGGAAGCGACCCTGCCAAATTGAAACCTTTCTTCCATTGGGGGCATTGGCCACATTGCGACTCCTGTTGTCCGGCGAGTTGTCTAAAAACCAGCCACCACTAAACAAGTACGGCACAAACCGGTGAAAGTTCCGCGGTTTGGTCTTGGGCAAGTCATTTTTTTGCGACTCTGACAGGAACTGGCGGAATTCACCAACCTGGCTAAGTGAACTCGCTGAATCGGCTGAGGAGCCAGTTTCTGAGCCGGTCATCGATGACGCGCATTTCCTGCATTGCTCAACGCATACAGGCTGGTACAAAGCGCCACTAAGTAATTAAACACTGGCTGCTCCAACAAATTGATTTCCCAAGTGTTTTGCAAAGTGGCTCGGAAGCAGGGCATACATGCGTGGGAAGCATCTGACAATTCCTTTGACTTCCCCCCGAGCTCCTCCCGTAATGCTCGCTGGCAAGTTGGGGGGGCTCCTCTTTCGTCCCGTTTTTGAACAAACTCTCACGAAGTGTACCCTCGAGAAGTGTGTCTGTTCGTTTCGGTTTCCCTTTTTAAAACTAACCACAAGAGTGCCCCTTCCACAAAAAAGGCACACCCACATGCACGCACGAACACTCCCCTCTCCTACACACCCTTCCTTTTCCAGTCGTTTCCGCGTTGAAAGGGAGCCATTTTTGGATAGGTGGAGTCCAGTGAAAGCCTGTTTCATTTATGTGGGTCAGTTTTTGGGACCCCCCTAAAAATTGTGGTTTACCTTTTGGTTTTGGTGTAAACAACTCAAAAGGGGGGTAACCTCAAAAAAGACACACCAATTTTACACCGGAACTGAAGCTCAAATCTCCTCCTGCCACTCCATCTCAATGAGATCCTTCCACTTGGCCTTGTACGCCCCCAGCCAGGCTTCGATTCCAGCTTCACTGGCGCCCTGACAAAGCGATGGCGTAAAGCCAACTGGTACTGTGGATGGACGAAATCCTGCACCAACTAAGAAGCCCTAGAGGGATGACTCATGATGATTCCCCTATACATGTCCAACGAACAATGGTTGCCCATGGTTTCCATCAGGTCGATTTTGTCCATCCACAGTATAATTTCCACTACACCAGGCAAAAGTAGATGTAGATGGCACATGTTTCGTTCGTGTTGGTAAGCAAAGGGGGAGAGGGGATGAGTAAGCCAACATGAGTGAATTCCACCATCGGCTTTCACTTTATATAGCGGCGGTATATTGGCATTGTCCCCTGGCTTCACGCCAACAGTAGTCCCAAGATTGACCCCTCTTTTCGGGAATCATGGAACTGGCCGGCGCATGGAAACGGCAACCTCCCAATTGCTCGGTTGCTTGTTTTGTGGTTTTATGAATTGATAAGCCTGCTCACTTGCTGGTCAAAAACCAGACACAGAACTGGACCACCGGCCATGTGTTGCGGTGGCAACCTTCCCCCTGCCCCCCCCTGTCGAGAGGGGAGCTCCAGTCGGTTCGGATGGGGCTGCGGCTGTGAGAGCAAAAGTGTACTTGTGCAAGGGAAACTTTAGGAGAACCACCCAAGACGTATCCAAACTGTTTCCTAATTCGTCGATCCGAAGAATTGCGAACAAGTACTTTAAAAGTACTTCTTAAGCAAGGGGAACTTCAGAAGGAAACAACTCAACTCAGAACACATGCAACCCCCGGATGAACAAAATTCTGCCCCAGAAGCGAGACAGTGAAACCATACATGGAGATCTCCAGGGGTCACCCCTCCCCCCTCCCCAATCCCCCCTCCCCCAATTCCATTTTTTACGGCCGGCGGATTGAAAAAACCTTTCAACCCCAGATGAGTCATAATCAAAACCCGGTTGTAAAATGGTCTACCCAGAACCATGTAAAGAATTAAGACGGCGGCCGCAACAATTTCTGGCTGGGACTGCCCTTTACTAACCTTCATCTACCCGGGTTTTGATTGTGGCCCAGATGAAGAGGGGGCCCCCAAAGTGAACGAACGCTCTCAAGGCCTTGATTTGTTCCCTTCAATCATCCTCAGAACCTGGTACCATCTAATCGCCTACCCAGCAGCATGTCAAGAGGTGTAAAAATGCGGCTGCACCTACTTATGGTTGGGATTCTCCGTTACTGTCCTTCATCTACCGGGGTTTGAGTGTGGCTCGGGTCAAATCTAGGGAGCCCTGGCCCTATCTGTGCGGAGCACTCGACGCCTCGTAGTCGTCTTTGTGCCCTTGCTGCGCAAACTTAGCGGCGCAGCGGCCACAGTAGAAGTCCTTGCCGGACCACTCGCCCTCCTGCTCCTCAGCGGGCACCCGCCTGCTTTACAATGGGATTCTCTGAATCTGCTGGTAAGGACATGTTTTTTTGAAACCGGCACAAATGTATCGTTTAAGGGGCCCCTTCCAATTGGTGGTTTGGAGGTTTGCCAAGGGTGGTGTCCTATTTGCCCTCAGTAAGAACCAATGACGATCAAGCAAACACAATTACTACTACTACTACTTTTAAAATGAACAATTTTACAGCGAACATTGCATTCCCAAAGTGGCATTGCCAACAACTGCATGGATCCAAAAAAGGACACGTCCGGCCGATTGCTTCGGGCAAGTGATGGAAAGCGAGACAGAAAACCCCGGTAACGGTTACAGAGCCAAGACGGGTTGGGACTTCTTGAAGCTTGGATTTAGAATCAGTTGGAGCATTGGCTCACTTCCTGAGTTGCCAACAGAAAGTCTTCAAGAACACGTTGGGAAGACCATGGGCCAACAGAAACTCCAGTTGTTGGGGGCCAACATGAGTTTGATGTTGTTGTTTGCCCAAAACATGGTCTTCCCAAAAGGTTGAATCCCAAAGGGTCTAATGTCCAGGAACTCAGGGAGTGAAATCGGGAATCCCTAAGAAGGTAGGGGGTGCCCTTCGGCCTTGGTTACCTCGCTCCCCCGACAGCGGGGTAGCTCAAAACTGCCGAGCCGCCCACTTGCGGCATTGCTTGCATTTGTGCCTGGGCCATGTTCTTTTGGCAGGAACACCCACACACTTGGCACTTCCCGTAAAACTTGGTTGGGAATTCAAAACCATAGTTCGCAGAGGAGTCTCCCTTTTGGAAATGGACCCCAGTGCTCATTAGGTTGCAGGGAAAGTATTGTAGAGAAGGTATGGAGCTTCTATACTACGTTTGTATAGCGTGATAAATCACATCGACGCTGTCTTGTTTTACCACTCCCGAAATCGGTGAGTTCGTGATGTTAAGTTTTGCAATCCCAAGGATCCCAACATGAACGAAACAAGATCTAGGGATCTCAAAAATGGACCGAGCCAAAGAAAAGCACCCAGTGTGGTGTTTCCCGAAGACATATGCGACATATGCAACGTACACATAAAGCGCAAACTTTCAGGGAACATCCGTGGCGATGTGCCCAAATATATGTCGAAATAAACCCATGATCCCCTGTGGTGACACTGGGTCCAGGTCCAGTAAGGCAACATCCTCGCAAATACTAACCTTCTGCATAGTGGCTTCAAGGATGCTTTGCCGAGCCATGCTGGCAAGCTTGTTCGTGAAGGTCAACTTAGGAAAGGCCGGTGGAAGTCGGGTGAAAGGAAGCCTTAGTGCAACGGGTTCTGTGCTTGGATCAATGTCCTGAAAAATCAACCTTTAAGGGCAGCAACATGGGTGGGAGCTTAAGAATTGAAAGAAGCTGTCTCAGAGTTTCTATCTGTTGTGCTCCAGCCATCTCTTTGAAACCATCTCCAGGAGAACGAGCTGGCCGGCAAACGCCAAACAGCCTGTCTTACAGACTCATGTTGACTTCGGATTGATGAGGAACGCACGATTCAGGGGTGGCAAGCCCCTTGAGGAAATTATATCTACTTTTGCGAGTTCCTCCCTAATCCGAAGCTGATATAGCTTTAAGCTGAGGAAACCTCGGCGTAAGCCACTTGAGCTGCAGGCTACAGGAGGCCGTGGTGCCGTTTCCCTGTCCTTTGGGACCAGTGCGAGTCACTCGAGGAGAACTTGAGCGACGCAAAAAAAAAAGAGGACCAACACCAGAAGGGGATTGGCATGAGCTCAAGACTTTCGTTTCCGAGAAGACGCACGTCCAGGCCGAAGAAGGTGGGAAAAAATGAGCCTGCGGCATAAACCTCGCTTCGCCCTGCAAGTCCCAAAGCATCCGCCTGAGTCGGCTGAAGCCGCTTACCAAGGCGATGTTCCCTGTGCAGCTCGTGGATGCTGCGCACTTGGCTTAGGAAAGCTTTGCGGCAGAAAGTCCTGGACACCGGCACTAGCATCGCGGTGGGCTACATGCAAGTGCCAGTGACCGTAGCATGAGTAACTAGTAGCTTAGTCATGAAGTTATGGTGCTTTCTTGGCTTTTGCGGAAGACAGCAAAGCAGAGAATGGAGCAGGAGCTGCATCTGCTTTTCAGCCAAGAGGCTTGCAGCTGTATGGGAAGCTGACAGAATCTTGCAGCTACAAAACGGTGATTCAACAATGAGGGAAGCCGCTTTTTTCTGCAAGTCCCTCCCCCCCCCCCGCCCCAGCCCTGCCACTCCCGTTTAGAACAAAATAGAGCACTTTCGTACATCTGCACGGTACCTTACTATAAAGTACCCTCTCTCCACAAAACATGACAAATTGGCGACCCATTCCCTCCTCTAAGAAACATGTGTTCTCGCATCCCACCTACCTTAACAAAAAGTGGGGTAGGGGTTGCCCCATCATTTTTCTAGTGTTCTCCCCCCCCCCCCCCCGCCCCCCCCATTTTCAAGTTGAAGGGGCGGGGATCCCTTAATCCTTGTTTAACGTGTAAGCAACCCCTCACTGAGCCAAGAATTTGGCTATGGGCCAAAAATAGGTACCCGCACCCAACATGGAACCCTGGAAAATAGAAACGTGGACTAAACCATCTGCGGTGCTCATTGTTCCACTTCTCCGAGCGCTTCCTCTTCCAGTCGTTGCCGCCCCAGCCACCCCAGCCGCCCCAATCGCCATCCCACGCCATGGCATCGGCTTCGAGCGGTCTCTGATCGAATAGCACATGGTGGACAGCTCTTTTTTTTATAGGTTCTCCAGTAGAGAGGTTGGAATAAGGGCTCCCCCTTTTTTCTGCAGTCTATTCTAGAAGGGGAACCCTCCCCAAAAAAAAGGTAAAAGGGCACTACTGGGAGACATCTACATTTCCCCTAGCGTTGCAGAGTTCATTGGGGAAGGCCGTAGCTCATGAAAAATGCCGATGTAAATAGGTGATTGGTATGGGGCATATGTCAGGGGCACCCATCTCAAGGATATGTTTGCAGCCTCATCCCCAAGGTTAGTGGGTGTAAACATGGCCCCTAAGGCAACTCACCTGGCAGGAGTCCACAAGATGTGTCAAACCAGCAAAACGTGGAAATACAGGAAGTCCTGGTTTGGTTTGCTACTGACTTGCAGGCCCAAGAGGGTTGGGAAGCAAGCAACGTGATGGCCGTGGCAAGGGCAGTTGCTTGTCAGCTCTTGTGTTCTTAAGATACTGGCGCTGAGTAACGCCTAAGTTAACATCTCCGTGAAGGACGCGCACAACTAGGTGTGTTTTCCACTTGGTAAGTTTGGTTGTTGATAATTAATACATGCTCTATGATGAAACAACTCATTCTCTGATCAAAACAGTGCGCTCCTTGCATGCTAATTACGTCAAGCTATGTTATTGAACACCGCATGGACGTATGGTGGATGCAATTTGCGAGAGAAGCAGTGTGATAAATTGTGTGATGAAGCAAGCGAAAAGACAGACAATGACACATTGATTGCTCAACTTGGGTCCTTGAAAGTGACATCCTCCAAAATAATCCTCTGAATCGTAGCGAAAGGGAACACTGCCCCGCAAACCTAATCGGAGAGCCCAGAACGCAACCACTTTGGGGGACCCAGACACACCCTCTTTGGCCGCAACCTTGGTCATTGCTGATCGTGTCTTAAAACCGCCGTCCCGTTCAAGCCTTGAACCTCTCACCTCAACCATTCTTACCAGGGAACCACATCTTGCAAAGTTTGCTACCAAATCAAAACAAAAACAAAAGGCCGATGGTTAAGTAAGAAAACACCCAGCGGATCCCACTTTCCACAAAAACCCTTCGCCATGCTGTTTTCGTGTTTCATATCGGGTGGCAAGCCAAATTGCATCACTGGGAAGGACAAAAGGACAAGGATGTGTCTTTTTCTGGGTACCCATGTTCGGGTTGCTGTTCAAGGGAACCAAAAGGAAACCGACCATTTCTACGGGTGCCTCCACAAAAAAGACGCGCCCACCTTTAAACTGAAGGAGCCCTGCATCACCAAGCCACACAGGCACCGGCAAACAGCCGACACGTGAGTTGCCGAACAAGCAGCTAACCCTTCCTCCTACTACATAGCATTTGAGGGAGGGAACCTGGAAGATCAGCTTCCTCTTAATGGCACCTGCCATACAAATTGAGGGTAAGCACAGGGATCCTCCTGCAGAAGGATAAGCGCTAGCACCTGGCAACTGTTGTTTGTTTCATTCCCAGGGCATCCATGGTTCCGCCTTTGGGGCCCATGCCTGAATTTGACAAACCAACTTGCGGCAAATCAGCAAGTTGCATCGGCGGAGGATAGCTGGATGGATAAGTGTACATAGCATGCTGAGCACAGTCGGCAAATCACATCAACGAGGAAGCTGTTTGTTGGGGAAGCTCGGCAAACGCATGCGCAAACGGCAGAGTGCACTTTCAGAAGACCCCCCCCAAAAAAATGAGCACAGCAACAACCACTTGGACAAGAATGAAGTACAGGGACCTGTGACCCTGCAAACACCCAAGTCCCTTCCATCTGTCGGCCCCTGCTGCTTCCATAAGCGCGGTCTCCGCAAGTGCGTCCTGGTACTTTTTTACATGGCAACCCCAAATCAAGCACAACCCCTGGCTTATTTCCGATTAGTGGGATTTCAGACCACTGTTGGATCAAAACGGCAACGCGCAAAGTTGAAAACCAAAGCGATCAAACATTGGACAACTAAGTCACTACTTCATGTCCGGATTCCCGAAACACAAAAACGGGTTCAGTATAGCAGGTGCCATCTCAAGCCGCCCCACAAAAACAGATTGGAGCTCCTTTTGTGGGGTGTCACTGCACGTGATCTTGCTGTCCGGAGCTGGTTTTCGATAGGGTTCACACCTCAGCCCTCCAGTACAGCCACTGGAATCCCCTTTCGAGACTTGAAATCGAATCCACCGACGGCTTTTCTTGACACTGCCACTTTCGGAGGTCAACAAGCGAAAATATTCGACCCAAAATATATATATATATATATATGCATAATATATATATATATAATATATAATATATATATATATATGTGAGTTTGCTATATGCACACATATAATTAGGGCTTTCCTCACTCATTCAGGCCAACCTTCTTAGGGTAGATAAAGGAGTGGAAGCAAAGGGAAACCACCGGCGGCCCTGTCAAAAAGCCGCGCATGCTCCGAGTCTGCGCCCCTCGAGCTCTCCTGGTGATCCGGATCCGCACGTGCCTGGCGCATGTAGATCCCCCAGCGCTTGGGGCCGCTTTGTTTCTAACGTTTGATCCCAGTAGTGATCGATTCCTTTTAAAACCACCAGGGGAAAATAAACAATAAAACAAATCTCCGGGGTTGATTCCAACCATTCTGTTCAACCATCGTTCTTTTCAAAAACCAGCCGTTTCCCCGAGTGTTGATGGTCTCCTGAGAAGAAGGATCCCTGGAAAGAATGGGGAAGCTTCCCCTTAGATAGATGCTCGTCTTAGACCGGTATCCTTACCAACCATAGCGATGCAGGAGCAACACGTTTATAACTGTTTGCGGAGTTACGAGGGGCAGCAATTACACTGGAGGCTCCTGAAAGAATGGCCGTCTGGTTTTGCAAGAATGACTTGTGATTCTATGTCCGGAACCCGAATTCAAGCGTCAAGCAGGGGACCATGATCCTGGTGAGCTCGTTTTACCCACTTAGGCTACGTTAATTCCGCTCCACAAAGCGGACCGGAGAGACACCCCGATTTGTTTGGTTTGAACAATGGAGATGTTGAAAGGTACAAGGCAGTTTGAATGCCTTTTGATGGATCTCACTTTGCAAAGCAAGAAGGGGTATTAGGACCCACATCTCTGCTCCCCCCAAAGAAAGAAAAAGCTTGGATCAAACGGTTCATTCAGAATCTTCGAGGGCTTTGGGGGCCTTTGGCGGCCAAACAACATGTCCAAACTCGTTGTTTGTCGGAAAAAGGCCTGCCCAACAGCAAAAAAGTTCAGTTCCCCAATGGGGCGAATGATAGAACAAGGATGATCCATTTCCTGCTTGGTTCCAAGCAAGCAAGGGATTTGCTTGCAGCGGTTCATCGAGTTTTGCCCCAACAAAAGCAGGCCGACGCCCTGCCTCCAGCAAAAGCCTTACGACCTCCGGCACGGAGGTCCTCACCTGGCCATGGCCCTTTAGAAAAAGGTTCATGATCAAAAAGGCCTCCATTGAAGGGGCAGCACCTCCATTGGAAGGTTTGGCCCTCAAACAAGTTGGCCTTTTGGGGGCCCAAGATGCTTAGGGCCCCGTAACCTTCACTTCCCCGCACTAACAAGGAACATGACGTTTCAAGATCCTCTGAAAGACAACCTTCCTTCAAAATGGGGCCCATTTCTCCGGTTTCCATGGCCACGTGGCTGTGGGTCAAAAGCAATGGTACCAGTTTGGTAGGTGAATTCACCACCCATCTTAGAACCCACAGTTTTTTGTTCTTTTCTTTTTTTTTCCGGAGGTTCACTGAAACCACTGACCCATGGCCACATGGGTATCCCCCGGGTCCCGCGCGGCGGCCACCAGCGGCGTCTCCCCCAGCACGTTGGCCGCGTTCAGGGAGCAGCCCGTGGACACCAGGAGCTCCGCGTAGCGCGCCGCGTCTGGCGGGAGTTAGGGGAGGGGAAGGACGCGGCGGGAGAGGCGGGGAAGTGGGGGAGATGCATGGGGAAGTGGGGAAGTGGGACGGGAAACAAAGGGAAACACGGTGAAATAAGGGAGATAGGGGAAACAAAGGGAACGGGAAAAAACAAAGGGCACGGCAGGAAGGTAAAGATAACAGGAAACCAAGGGCAAAAAGAAAGAGAAGCAAGACAGAGCAAAGAAGAAAATCTGACTGAAGAAGGGAAGAAAGAGAAGCACCATGAACCAGAAGGAAGGCTCAGCTTGGCCAAGCTCGCTTGCCTGCTAGGGGCCTGGAAACAAAGTCGTCAGCCTAACGCCACGGCAGAACAACAAACAGGGCAAAGCATTGAATCGGTGTGGACTATTCGGGAAACGGGTGTCCTTTCATGTCTTCGGGAAGGTGCATTTCGAGTGCAGCGCATCGATGTCTTTCTTGATATGGCGCGTTCAGGTACTTCCTGCTGTGCAGCCACTAAGCACTAGGCAGCCTGAGCCGCCTGCCCACGGACAAGCGAGAGCTGCGCGGCTTTCTTGCCCAAAAAGCGATTGATTCGCTTGAGTGGCCGAGTCCCTGAACGTGGCCCAACCCCAGCGTACACCAAGAATCATAATGTCAGATGCTAATCCACATGTAGCCGAACAAACCACATAAACGCACAAAACAAGCACATAAAAGACCCCAGTCTCCTACGCAGCGCATTTGAAAGGGTCAGTTGCATGTTCATGATGTCACCTTGATGTATTCGGAGAGAGCTGTGCGCGGCTCAAGTTTCCCAAGTTTCCCATTGAACTTTCCGTTGGTTTGGGGAAATCAACCTAGTGGAGGATTCCTTCACGCAGATTCAGTTGGCTAAACGCGCACGCTGCTCCCAAAAACGAGTGCCTAGACAAATTACGCTTTCCTCCCCCACATAGTCCAGCCTCTCAGTGACCCGACAAATATACCAAGCCCTTTTGGTTGGTTGCTTATGGTTTAAGTCGTATTCCACTACTAGTCCCCGGTTCTCCCCTCGGTATTCCCCTGGAGAATTCGCTTGGTATACCCTCTAGTATTTCCTTAGTGTTCCCCTAGATTCCACTAACATTCCCCAAGCAGTCCCCACAACATGTATCGCACCCAGCGAGTTTCTCAGCCATAGGCGCAGCTCACACCTTCGCTCTACCTTCGCTCACCCTGGCGGAAGGATCGCACTGAAGGGGCCAAGGTCCAAGTCATCCTGCCAGGGCCGGGCCAACGTCTGGCTTGCGCTTCGAAATCTCATCAAGTCTTCTTGCTTGCCCTCTGCGCAAATGGAAGACCAACTTGCTCCTTTGCTCACTCCGAAAAGCGCAACATTTGCTTCACTCCAAGCTGCTTGACATATCTAGAGCCGTGTAGAAGACCGTCGGCGTGAGCTTGGGACAATCCAAGTTTCGGAACCTTCATGTGGTAAGCAACTGTGGATGGACAGAATCCGTTCGCGCCACTTGGACACCGCGGTTGAAACTTTGCTTGTTGGAAATCATTTACGCAGGGGAATCATCCGAAGCCAGCGTCCCTGTTTTGCAATGTGCTATCCAAGCACCTTCGATAGCTTCGACAAGAAAGCCTATTTCATGGAACCAATCATGCGAAACAGCCAATGTTCTTGTTTGTTTGTTTGTTTGCCTGCTTGCCTGCTTGCTTGCTTGCTTGCTTGCTCGTTTGCTTGCTCGTTTGCTTGCTTTCTTGCTTGCTCTCTTGCTCTCTTGCTCTCTTGCTCTCTCTCTCTCCCTCTCTTGCTCTCTCTCTCTCCCTCTCTCTCTCTCTCTCTCTCTCTCTCTCTCTCTCTCTCTCTCTCTGTTTCTCTCCATGTCTCTCCCTCGCCTTTCCCTCCCTGTCCATCGGCGCGAGCATTTGGGGCAGTGTTGATTTTTGTGTCTCTGTCCGCGAGACGCAATTTTCCGCATATCTTCAATGTGAAGGTGCGGGGCAACGGCTTCGAGAAACAATCAGCTTCGGTCAACCCATACAGGTACAGAACACTATGCACACCAGTTGGACCAGTTGCCCTATGGGTGAGGCGTTGATCTCGAAGTGATTCGCACTTTGCAGAGGAAATTGTGGTGGCTCGACTCCACCCTGGTCCGTGTTGCTTTAGCGCAGCATGTGCACCGTGGGGTGGCGGCGGAAGAGTGCCAGACATTCCACGTGGCCAAAACACGTCCGTCGACGAAGCAACGGTGGTGCGAAATGGATTTCGTCCACCCACAGTACTGGGAAACAACCCCATTTTCTGACTTTAAGCCCCAAAAACCGTCGAAATAATGACCCCAGCAGTAGCCCGTTTCACCCCGTGTACGCCTCGGGCGCCTTGGGCAAAATGTTGTTGAAGGGGCCCAGGTCTATGTCATCCATCGGCGGCGGGCCTGCGTGGAAAGCTCGCAGCTCTCAACCAGTCCTTGCCCAGTGACTGAACTCACTTCCCCAAAGGACCTGGAATTGGAAAACCAAATCATATGGACCAGCACAGGGAAAACAATGTGAAAAAGAGGAAATATGAGTGGAACATGGGTGTAAAACATGGTTTTTGTGCCCCGCCCGTCCATCCATGGCGCTGAAGAGGGAAGCTACAAAGGAAACTAACCCCATAGCATGCGTGATTTGTCAAACCCATCATTTCTCTCGCACCCACGCCCTTCCTTACATTCAAGCCCCCACAAACTATTCTGAAGGCGAATTCGCGACTCGCTTTAGGTTTTTGAGGGATCCTAGCCCAAAATATGAGTTCCTTTTAAACTTGCATTATTGTTCTTCCATCTTGCTCACAAGCAAGTGCTTCAAAGCCGCAAGTGCTTCAAAGCCTGAATCACTTCCTGAGTGGATGGGCCGAAAAAAGTCCAGGACACTTTTTGGTTACCAAAAAGTGGCTCCAGCCCAACTGAGGAAGTGAGCTATTGAGCCTTGGACCTCAGCTCGCCTGCGCCGCCGGCTCCGGTGGGCTTCGCTTTGGGCAGGATGAAGTTGAAGGGCCCCAGGTCCATGTCCTCCTCCTGAAACGTGGGCTGTCTCGGCTGAGTCCGGAAAGTGAATCATACTGATGGACAAGATCCGTTCGCACCAGTTGGAAACCATGGTTGAAACCACCGTTTGTTGGTATTTACAGGCGAATCATCCCTCCAGGGCCTCTCAGGTGGTGCAGGAATTCGTCCATCCACAGTATGTTGCCCTGAGCAAAATGAAGGTGTCTGAGGGTGAGTTGGGGCCAAACGCGAGCCGCACTTGCCCTAAGTAAGTTGGCGGAGTCGCCCGAAAGGCCCGCTTGCCCTGAGTAAAAGGCAAACAACCCACCAACAAGAAGCTTAAAGCTTGGTGCCCTGAGTAAAGTGAAAATAATGTCTCAGCTGAGTTCGGTCGGACTATTGGTGACGATTGCCCATGAATCCCTTTCAAGCGCATCATGTTCTCAAACAAATGCGGCCAGCCCCCGTCCTCCTCAGGTGCCGCAGCCGCCTTGGGCGCTGGCTTTGGCGCCGCAATCAGAGTGGGCCGCGCCTTTGGTGGAGGCAGCACCTGGCGGTTTGACGCGAAAATCACGCATGCGGATCCATAAGGCTTAGCGAGAGGAAAAAAGGCCGAAGGCCGCAAAGGTTGGAGAGTTCCTGGACTAGATTGCGCCTGGCCAGAAAAGGTTCTCAACTCTTTGTGCATTTACGAAAGTGATGAAGACATCCACCTACACTACGTGTCGTGTGAACTTTACCAACTACAAGAGTTCGATCCTGAACATGGACGCCATTTACAAGTTGCCATGTTCAGGTGTTTTTCATGCATCCGGATCCCTGAAACACAAAGCCTTGGACGACTCTTTTGTTTGTTCTTGGAGTTGAGGGCTTTGGCGCTGCTTCGGCGAGGAAAACACCAGTGGGTGGTCATGGCTGAGCCAGAAGGCTAGGCACAGTGTTCATTTATGCCTATTTGACACCCAAAAAATGACAATGGGTGCCAACTAATTCTTCACCTATGTGATTTAATTAATTCCCCCCCCCCCCCCCAAATAGAACCAATTCCTGTTCCTCGGCCCACTTGAAGGGTCGGAAATCTTGCGAGCAAAGCTAGGAGGCTGCAGAGTTCGCTTCGCTTTGGGCATCTTCAAAGTCATGTGCACTACCGCTGGCAAGGCACAAGGAGTAATATACCTCGTAGGGGTGCGGTACTGCTCAAGGGATATATATATATATATAAACTACACAGAAAAACATATCACCATTTGTTTTGGCGGTGAAAAACAACATGCTTCAAATGGTTGCAAAATGTATCTTTTAAGGAGCCCTGTTTTTGTCAAGCTGCTTTTTTTGGGGTTGACAATTGACAGTCTTCAGGTAGGTTTCTGGGAGGCTGGGAGCCACTGAACTGGCTTGCAGGAGTAGAAGGACCCGGACCAAGCACTCCCCCCATACTTCCCTGCCAAACATCACCCCACCGGAAACTCAGCAACTTAACCGGCAACCAACAGGTGTTTACATTTCCACCGAAAGGGGGAACTTCAGGGCACTTTGGTCTGTCCAACATTGGGGTAAAAACAGAACATCTATATGCATGCATACACACACACATATATATATATATATATATGAGCAACGGTTTTTATTTGTTACATGGCATAATGGACGGGTATTCCTGACTCGTTTTCCAACCCCGCGCTCGGTCGCAACCCCCTATCTCGTTTTCCAACACCGCGCTCGTTTTATCTGGCTCAACTTTCTGTAGAGCTTGAAGAAGAGGAGCTTAAAGAAGTAAACGGGCTTTGGTTAGCTTGCCGCCTCCTTCGTCTCCTTCGTTGTTGCCGCACAACCTTTCGCTAAGCAAACTGCTGCTACACAATTTGTTGAAAAGTAATACTTGTGAGGAGGAACTGGGCCAATACTCACTTGGACGCTGTAGGGGGCTCGTTCTGAACTCGTTTTGAACTCGTTTTGGAACTCGTTTTAACATGGCCCGCTTTGGACGGCTGAAAATTGCCCAGGGGCAAATCTTGAACAAACCAGCTACGCTGCTTCTTCGCAAGTTTGCTTCACACCCTTTTGCAGTTAGGCATCGTAGGGTTGGCCAGTACTTGCCCCGGAAAGTCTGTGGTAAGTTGCCACGGACCATGCGACGTAGGTTGTCTACTCTACACTACATCTAACAACCTTGAACCCAAGACGCTCTGCCAGGCTGCACTTGCCAAAATGTCATCCTAATCCATGTTATCATGCTTGCTTGCCCTATCTCGTTTTCGGGGTGTTCCCCAACTCATTCTGCGGCTAAATATGCACATTTCAAAAAAATAGTTCCAGCCCCTTGCATGTTTCCATTAACGTAAATAAAGTTAGTCGCTAATATATATACATATATATATAACAATGCATATATTTGTATAGCAGAAACCGGGTTTCTGCAACCTAAGGATCCCACCGGTGATTCAGGTGCGTTCCTGTGCCGCCCATCGCCCCAGCCTGGTTGAAGGGCCCCAAATCCAAGTCCTCCGACCACCGGGACCTCCGCGGTGCCTCGAAACGGATTCGGAAGGAAGGAAAGGAGACGAAGGAAGGGGAGGGGAGGGCAGGGGGCGGGCAGGGGGAGGGCAGGGGAGAGGGAAGGGGAGGGGAGGGAAGGGGAGGGAAGGGCAGGGGGAGGGCAGGGGGAGGGCAGGGGGAGGGCAGGGGGAGGGAGGAGAAAAGAAAGGAGGCTTCGTCATTGACCTCACCTGCAACCAAAGGATCTGGTTAAATAAACGGTGAGCACCTGTGGTGACGGACAGCGGCAAAACACGGAACAGTTCAAAGGGTGGATTTGCTTTGGGCAAGCACTCACCTGGAAGAACATGGCTTTATTTTCTTTAGGGTTGAACCCTCCCGTTTCCAAAAAAGAAACGGGTGAGAAAGGGCACCAATCGCTGGGGGACCTAGTGGCTTTCATGCCTACTTGCAATGACTTTGTTTAAAGCTATCTGGGCTGTTCAAAATGGAGGGTTGGCCAATCCTAATCCATGATCCCTATAGGAAAGCCCCTACAAAGAGGACCCCTTGCGTAACACCAGGGAAGGATTAAGGATTACCTTTGAACAGCCCAGGCTATTGTGGGGGCACAATTCTCAGGCATTGTGTCTGGCCTCGTCGGTGGCCGGCGCAGTCTCCTCCGGAAATCGGAGAGGGAAGAAACGTTCAAGGGGCTTGCCAAGTGGCCATGGGTCAAAATCCTGTACCCCCAATGAACATCCCAATCCCCACTAAAATAGACTAAAATGGGTAGTGCACCTACCCCAAAATGGTACCATTGGTTTGTGAAGCTTTCTGAAGCTCCACAACGTGGTATAAAATGTTGATTGAGTGATCCTAGATGAGTTTTAGCAAATTAGTCATAATCAAAACCCGGTATCAACATGGTCTACCCAGAGTCATGTAAAGAATTAAGAAAGCGGCCGCAGCTATTCATGGTTGTTGATTGTGGCTCAAATGAGCTACAGGCTGTTACAATCTCATGATTGACCTCTGGTGCAAGCTGGAACCTGTGTATTAGATTCCGTTTAGGGTCCCCCATTCCATCCCAGAGAAATAGATAGACGTGTGTGGGGGGGGGCGTTGCCTCGAAGGTAATATCGGACATAGCCCTCAAAGGTGAATTGTGCAGGGGGGCCTGTAATCCCAGTGTGCCTTACGGCAACCAATAGACTAGACTGTAGCCTTGTAGAGGGCGTCTTCTTATGGACACCATTCCACAAAAAGACTCCGAAGGAAATCCCGCATGTGGGGTTGCCCCGTTAAGCCGTTCTGAGCTGCTCAAATGACTGGCCAGGAAAAGTCCTCCAGTTGTGTGTGTGTGTGGTTGCCTTTGCCTTTCAATTGATGAAGTCACCAACCTATAAACAAATGAAGGTATGGAGGTAAGGTTTGTACATCCTTGAGGGGCCTCCCTCAAAGCCGAAGGATAGGCTCCACAGGTCCGGGGGTTTATACGTCCCTAAGGGGGCCTCCCTGAACGTCGAAGCATCTGCCAGGTCTGGGCCTTCCCTCAAAACCGTCCTGCGTCACCTCAATGAAGCCCAGCAAAGGTGAGAAGCGGCAAGCCTGGATGCGGAGTGCGCTTGATGAAATCCTTGCACCTGAAACCCTCAAACTGCCCGAAAAGAAGCAGGGCATCACACAATTTGTGGGGCGCAATATCCAATTGTTCAGGGTGGTTGGAAGGTCCAGGTGCCCATTTTGAGGCAGCCTTGCAACGATGCGCTTGCAACGATGCCTTGCCACCAAGCAACCTTTACCAGGGATCGATTTTGGGTACCTATTTTTGACCCACAGCCATATGTTCCTCGCGTTCTTTGAGAGGTAGGTGATGTCCTAGGATTCACCCCCCCCCCCCTCCCGCCCAAAGCCTGCAAGGGGTGAAATGCACCAACTCCACAGGGGCTGTCTCAAAATATGGGACCCCCCAAATGGTTGGTTTCCGTTGGCTCCCCCTACAAAACCACCCCCCAAACGTCCCTCAAAAAGAGACACCCTCACATGTTGGTGTTCCCATCGCCTGTACTCACCCACATTCAGATATTGTGCCACCCAATTGTTCCCTACATTTCCCTGTGGACTAGGTCACCGAACAATGCGAAAGGATGCAACACCCTTTTCATGGGCACCAAAAAGTGTCTTGGCCCGCGGGTACACACAAACAAAAGCACATCATATATGTTCCATGCTGAATCTGAAAATATCAAATGCTTTTGAAAACCCACTCGACTGGTCCAAGCCCTAAAAGTGACTAAAGTCCATGAGCTCACCACCTGAGTGGGTTGGCGAAAAAAAGTCCAAGACGTTTCTGCTTGCCACTAAGCAATCTTCCCAAAATGTTTGAAGTTCAGGAACTGGGAGTGACAATTTGTCTCAAAGTGAGTGGAGAAAAACCGATCCCATTTGGCCACCAGATTTCCACAAGCCGCAAGCAGGGTTCCACTTCTTGACTACCCTAAGTTGGCGACCTGCCACTTGCAGGGTTCCACTTTTTCACTACCCTAAGATGGACTTCAATCATTCAACCCAGGGGTTCTCCTTTTGGGGGAATGCACAATCCCTGGGTTTAAGATGGTTTAAGTCTATCCTGGGGTTCTCAAAACGTGGAACCCTCGCGACGGTCGCGCGGTTTCGCTGTTCTTTTTTCGCCTCGACGGCCGCGGAGTGCTGCTGGAACTCCGCGGTGCCGGCGCCGCTGTGCTCCCCGTTCCTCGGGCCGAAGCGTTCGGATGGAACGTGGCTTGGCGCCAAAAGGCAAAAACAAAAGACCAAGCGCCTCAACGAGTCGGTGTCTAAGTTTGAGAGACACAGAAATATTATCACTTTAAGTTTGAGAAACAAGAACTTAATTTATCACTTCATCTCACTTCCAATCGAGTGGATTGGCCAAAACAAGTCTGAACTTTTTGATTGCCGCCAAAATGGTCCAGGCCCAAACTGCTGAAGGTCCAGGAGCTCAGGAAGGAAGGGCCTCTCCGGCTGAAAAAACTTTGGGGTCTGGGCTGAAGGGGCAGGGGCTCTCCTGTGTGAGTCAGGTCAGGGAGCTCTCCATTGGAGGCATCAGGGTAGGGGCGACCCCTGGTGAGCAATCAGACTTGGCACAACCAATAGGTAGAGAGATTTCAACCAGGAATTGGATCCGCCGCAATGGAAGGTCCACCAATTGTTACCCGCTATGCAGGCCACCACGCCGCCCCTTGGGAGTCATAGCCTTGGGAATGACTGAAAACTTGGAGGCAACTTCATCTGCAAAAAAAATAAGTCCAAAATCGACACAAGAATTGGATCCCCGAGAAAAGGCCCTACATCGTGAGCTCGTGTCAGTCCAGTCATGGAAAATGGCCCAGCCTTCGGTCCAGCAAAATCAGGGGGAAACCCCACCTGGAGGAGTCCCTAATCTGGGCTGTTCAAAATGGAGGGTTGGCCAATCCTGATCCATAATCCCTATAGAAAAGCCACTACAAAGGGGACCCCTTGACAGCCCAGCAAATGTTGAGAAATCTTGGCCTCTGAAATACGACATGATGATAGACACCCCACATTTAATGGGAACCTTGGGGTAAAAATGGGAGCCCAATTCCCAAAGATGTTCTTCAGGTTCTGGGGGGGCAGTAAGTTCGCCGAATACATGACATGCCCGCCCCCCCCCCCCAGCCCCTCCAATCCCCCAAAAATGCAAGCAAAGACAAATAATCAGATCAAACCACCTCTAAACGGGGGGGGGGGGGGGAGACCTGAGGGGGGGCACCGTATGATGAGCCTTGGGGTCTGTTTTTGCAATCTCCTGCATTTGGCTGCAACACAAATTCTACTCGCTTTGGAGGCACGCGAGGCAACTGAAACTCGGATCTGGGTCAAAATGACCCTTTTCCCGTGCTGCAAAATTGGTCCCTCCCTCTGAACACAGTCTCTCTTCGCAGGATCATTTTTCGCGACGGACCTTCAACTGGATCCGGGAAAAGCGACGTCACCCCTAGACGAGTCGAAACGTAAATGCGCCACAAACCTAACATTCTCACAAAGTGTTTCCGGCGAGATGAAATGTGCTGACTCACCCCAACAGTGGGAATTGCTCCCCATCGCGGACCGACGCGCGCGCGGACGTGCCCGTCACCGACCGCTCTGGCCGGGGGGCTCTTTCATGGTGAGGCTCAAGCTCTTCAGCGGGCCTCCGAACCTCGCTGCGAATCGCTTCGTTGCTTTCAGGTTTCCAAAACAGTTTGTGGGTTCCGCTGCAGAAGTGGCAAATAAGAGAGTTTTAACATGCTGGGCGAATTGCGCAATAACTTGCAAACTGAGAATGTGGACTCAGGTAAGGAACCCTCATGGGTGAGCTCGCTTTTACCTCCAGGTGAGCTCAGTATGAGTTGTGGAAACTATTTTCCCAGCTGCAAACGGTGCCCCGAAAGGCAGAAAAGGGAACCATTCCTTGTTGAAAATAGAAGGAACCAGCCAAATTCCAAACAAGCATTTTTTTGGGTTGACCATTTTTCAGCGGGGAAACAAGCAAAAAGCGGAAAGACGGTGGATGCACAGAACAACCGGGTTTGCCCCTGAAGACTCCAAGGTGTAAGGTCAATGTTGACATTGGAATCATCCGGACCGCTTTAGTCAGGTAGGAAGCTCCGCCCATGGGCAGCGGCACTTTCCCGGCATTCCGACTGCAAAGATCTTTCCAGGGTCAACCCACCGGGCAAGAGGTCGCCCATGTGACCCTTTTCAAAGAGTAGTTTGTTTTTGTTTCTTTTGTTGGTTTGGGGGTCCGAAGGAGGCCTCAGCAACTCCGAAGTTCTGGAACCGTTTGCGGACTTGAGAATCCAAGCTGCTGCTGGAGCATGTCGAAGATGCTTGTTCCCGTCATGGAGCTTGGGATGCCGCTCAATTTCACCACCGCAGAGGGGCCCGCAGGCTCCAGAGACTGCGCCTCGAAACGAACCATACGCGTCATACGGGCCAACTGGGCACCCAACCTCCATGTCAAGGGGCTAATGGGCAGGAACGGCTGTGCTTCTGAAAGAAAAACGTGGCCCAACCTAATATTGTGCTTTGATCAGCCACATAAATTGTCCTGGGGTCGGAAGCTTGGCACTCCCCTGAAGACACCAAAAGAAGCAGCCACCCGCGGATACCCACAGGAATCATTGTCAAAACCTACTGCCAATTTTGAGTTGCTCAACTTCAACTACCTAGGTTTGATTGTGGCCGACTTCTGTCTCCTCCAAGCTGACCAAAGCTTGCTTTCCGTTTGACACCCTTTAAAGTCGTCAAAGTAGGCGTTCCTTGACAAGTCACCGGCTTTGCCACCGGCAAAGCCGCTTTCTCCACTTTCCCATCCGCAGAGACAAGGTCCTGGCGAGTCAGCGTTCCTGAAGTGAAGCAGTTCTCAAACTGTTGAGTCGCGCTGGCCCCCTTAAATTCACTTCCGATCGAGCGGACTGACCACAAAAAGTAACCAAACTTGTTGTTTGCGACTAAAACTGTCCAAACCAAAAAAGATTAAGTCCATGAACTTAGGAGGTGAGTCAAAAAGGGAAACCAAAGGGGCTTGTTCAAACAATAGTTGTTGAACCATGCTCATAAAAGAAAGCCCATTGCCTTCTTTCCCTAGTTTGCCCCACGTTGTCCAACTCGAGGCAACCCATTTGAGAGCAACCCACGTTCACAAAGGAGAGCAACCCATTTGAAGAGGATCTTCGCTTTGGGGGAACCAGGTTGATTCATCCAGGGTCTGCATACACCTTTTCCTGACAAATAACAGCCTACAAGATGTTACAAAACCACTCTCTCAAGAAGGGCCCCCCCCGTCTGCCTTGAAGATTTGCCTGATCATGAGGGCGTTTGGTTTACATGTACCCAACCCATTCTAATCACAAAGGCGCACAAGCAAACGATTCCCCATCAATTGGGCGAATTCATATTTCTCAGTTGCCCAAAGTACCTACAATCACTACAGAAGTCAACCTTTTGGAACCTTGAGAAAAAATGGTTACCAACGTCTGGCAACAAAAAAGCTGAGGCGACAGCCGAGTCTTCAGCTTCACCCCAAACGCTCCGTGTCTCCGCGTCCTTCATGGCCACGGAGAGCAGCTTAGCGCGGTTCAGCGGCGGGCCCGTGAAGCCCGGCGGCCGCTTGATGCCCAGGACCTTGTTCCTCACGTCGGGCAACCCGGTCGGCCCCGGGCTTCAGAGGGATTCCAGGTGCCGGGTTCCAGGTTGGTCTTCTTGGACCAGAGCCCAATATACTTAGCCAAACATTGACGGGGAATCCTTTGCTTGTGTGCCTTGGTGATTAGAATGGGGTTGAGTACATGTAAACCAAACGACCTCATGATCAGGTAAATATTGAAGGTTGGTTGCCTAAAATGGTCCACACCCCAAAAGTTTATTTAAGTCCAGGAGCTGAGCAAGTGAGGGAAGGGTGTCCGAAATCGGAAAACACTTGGGTGGCGCTGGTGATCAATCAAAGTGCGCAAGAGCCATCTATGTTCAAACTGACCTTAAAGGACACCTAGGGTGCTTTCCCCCTTGATCAACAAGGGTTTCCTCGTGAACTTGGTGCCAAACAGGGGGCCTGGAAAAAAACTCGAACAACTCTGGGGTATTTAGCACCCGGAAAGGTCATCTCAACAGTGGGTGTTGCTCAACACACGGAACCCCGAAAGTTGGTTATATTGTCCTTTTTGGCTTCCGAAGTGGTTTTGAAGGAAAGCCACTGTGCAGACCACTTGTTGGGGTGCGACACACCCGCAAGGCAGCACCAAACAATGTTAGTTTAGATTCTTATATTGCCGGCCGTAAACTGAGAGGATATGTCCTGATTCTGTTCCATATGGGTGCTTCTCAGATTGGGGCCCCATTTTTGGAGGGCAAGTGGACGCCGAAAGGAGACCAACCACCTCAAACAGTTTGAGAAAACATACTCTCTCCTCCTGAGTAAATTTGCAAAAGTCTGAACTTTTACTTGCCACTATATAAAATTCTAGGGGTTGATTCCCCATTCTTTTCAACCATCGTTCTTTTCTAAAAATCAGCTGTTTCCCCTGGGGTTCCGATGGTTTTCTGGAAAGAAGGATCCCTGAATGGGGGAGTGCCCCCTAGAAAAATGATCTTCCCAACAAGTATAAAGTCCAGGAAGTCAGGGAGTGAAGGGCTCTCCATTGACAAATTCCGGGGTCTGGGGTGAAGGGGCTCTTTGTTGTAAGAATCAGTGAGCATGACCAACCAATCTGCAAACCCCCACTAAACTCAGAATTTTCCCATTTGTTTTTACAACTCCTATTCACAAACAGAGGTTGACTAATCCGGGATCAACCTTATTTCGCCTATCCCTCCAAAAGTGAATCCCCACTAACTCCAAAAAAACACAAGCAACTATTAATTAACAGGCACGGGTCTGCGAAAAACGTTTTGGAGAAGACCCCAAGGTCCTCCAGTAGAGAGACTAGAATAAGGCTATCTTTTTTTCTGTAGTCTATTTTAGTAGGGGGTTCACCCTCCAACCCGCTCCAACCCAAAAAAGGGGTGAGTAAAAGGGCACCTAGCTGGGCGAACACAACAAACCCGAAGGGACCCCCCAACAGACCCGGCCCAATGGCCCGCCGGGCCCAAGGCGCTGGAAGTTGATGCCGTGCAGCGCCACCGCGATGGTGGCGCTGAGCGCCGTACCGAAGATCACCTCCGCGTGGCCGCCGGGGGAAATCTCCACGCTCTCCACCACCTGAGTGAAGCTCATGGCCGGGCCGGGGAAGCTCGGGGTACGCCACACATGTGTATATATATATATATATACATAATTCTACAGCTTTGTATATGTGTATATCTCTCTGCGCAATACATCTATATATATACATATCCGCCGACATTGCTCGGCATGCGGACGCCTAAGAGAGGATATAGTAGTCTTCGGGGATCCGTTGTCGCAAAACAGGAGTCCCAGGCTCGATTCCCCCTGCCGGCTCTTTGCTGGTTTGGGGTTCCTGCCTCCTTTTGCCGAAAACCCGAAAAACTCTGTGCTTTTGGATGTCCTAATTGCGAAAACGCTGGAAAAACCGTGTTTGTTTGCGGGAAATATTGGGAAGCAAAGGGGAAATGCAAGGAAGTGCAAGGAAATGAGAGGAGGAAATAGGAAGCCGACATGATAGGAAAGCAGCGGGAAATGAAAGGGAAACAAAGGGGAACTGAAAGGGACATGCAAGGGACAGAAATGAAAACAAGGGGAGCGCAGGGGGAATGAAAGGGAAACAAAGCACAAGGAAACCAATCGGCACGACGGGAGATAGGGAAATGACTCGCAACGAAAGAACGGGACATACATGGAAAACGAAGCGGACATACCGAGAAAATGTCAGGGACATGAAGGGGGAGTTGAGAGGCATGGAAGGGACATGACCAGGACATCATGGGAAACGTGAAAAGGACATGAAGGGGAAATCAAGGGAAGAGAAAGCCAGTAGTGAGATGACAGTTCAGGGTCATGAAGGGGCAGTGCGCGGACGGGGGACGTGACGCTGCAATGCAGAGAGAGAGAGAGAGAGAGAGAGAGAGAGAGAGAGAGCGGGAGAGAGAGAGGGAGAGAGAGAGAGAGAGAGAGAGAGAGACAAAGACAGGGCCAGAGACAGAGAAACAGAGAAAGAGACAGACAGAGAGAGAAAGACAGAGAGAGAGAGAGAAAGAGAGACTGAGAAAGAGAGACAAAGAAAGACAGAGACAGAGAGAAAGAGCGAGAAAGTGAGAGAGTAGAGAGGTTCGAATTAGGGTTCCTTTTTTCTGTAGAGGGGCGTGGACAGGAAGGAGGCAGGGAGACAGAAAGAGACAGAGAAACAGAGAGAGAGAGAGAGAGGGAGATTGAGGAGAGAGAGGCTTGGGGGGATGGGGAGGATGGGGCAGAGCGAGGGAGAGAGGACGACAGAACACACGAGGGAGACAAGGGAGAAGAAGGAGAAAAGGGAGAGGACAATGTCGGCGGACTGAGCCGGAGGCTCTAAAGTATATATGTAAGGCGTGTGTTTGTTGAAATGTAACATGTGGCTTTGGTCGGGTCATGTTGCATGTTTACTCCCCTGCTAAGGAAAACATGGAACCCAAAAAACCATCTCCTTCTGGAGGCCCCGGTGCCGTGGGAGCAGTCAACTTGCTGTGCTCCTGCCACCTACCAGACGCAGCGTCAAGTTCTTGCAAAAACCGAGTTGGCCATATGAGTTGGGAACTCCCAATCTCCAACATACATCGGGTCGATCGCATGAGGAACCACTCACTGAAGCTCCAGCGGCGAAATGGACCTCTAACATGGTCCACACCCAAAAAAGACAAAAAGTCCAGGAACTCGGGGAGTACGGTGGGGCTTCTTTTGGCCGGACCTGGGCAGTGTCGCTGCCCTGCCAGTTGTGGCCCGTGGCGGTGAAAATGGCGCCGGCAAAAAAGTCCGAGAGGTCCTTGCCGATAGATGGCACCCACGTGTCCAAGGGCTGGGGTGGTTGTCTTTTGGGTGCAGGCAATCACGGTTTAGTTTGTCGATATGAACACACACACATATATATATATATATGTGAGTTAAGAAAGTAACTGTGCAAATGTGTCCTTTGTTGTGCAAAACAACAAGTTTAATGTTTGCCGTTGGACGCCCCAACAATGTTCAACAGGTAGGGTTGGGGGAGGCTGTCAGAGGCCACAATCTGGTCACACACGCATGTATATATATATATATGTATATATATATATATGTATATATATATGTATATATATATATGTATATATATATGTATATATATATGTGTATATGTCGTAGTGCGCACATTTAAAAATGTAACCACACAAATATACACACATATGTGTACATGCATAACTGTATATACCTGAACCCTCCAGGTGATAATTTCCAGCCGCTTGCTGAATAGGCAACATGTTGTGTCGTTTGCTCCAAAAAGAACCTTTTCCTTTTAACATTGCTGCTTCAAATCTTGCTAGAACGTGGTCGGCAAATGTCGCTTTTGGTCGGGGAATGTAGCCTCTGGGTCGGGCAATGTCGCCTGTTCGTCTTCTTCCTGGTTTCGCAAAACAGCAAAATTCGCAAAAATGCACTGAGGCGAATCAAATGTTGTTTGTACCAAAAGGAGCCTTTGGCCCAAACAGCACCACAATTCATACTTAGCAGGGCCCAGGTATGCGTTTATGGATGTATGTATTGGTGTGCATGTGTGTGTGTATATGGATTCTTGTCTACATGTATGTCTGTATGTATATATGTATGTATGTACGTGCGTGCGTATGTATGTTTGTGTATATGTGGGTGTGTGCGTGTAGAGGTGTGTATGCACGTATATATGAATATATGGTTCCCTGTACGTGTGTCTCGTGACTTTCGAGCTGAGCAGCAGGTGCTCACTTGCCTACTGGACCGGAAGACAATATGTTAACCTTTGGGGACATGGATGTGTATTTGTTTACCTTTGTGTCACATATGTTTACCTTTGGGGCAATTTGTGTGTCTACCTGAACATGGACCAAATCCGGAAGGCCCGAAGGTCAAGAGGTCGATTCGCTTTGAGACCCTATACCAAACTGTATAAGTCATCCCTATGACACTTGCTACGCGACCAAGGCACGTAAACAAAGGTTTGCTTCTTGGGGAGCCGATCAAACATGGCTGCCAAAGCTGGAGATGGCAAACTTTGAATTCCCCGAAAACTAGGTAGGTACGGGTCAATATTGAAAACCAAAGGACCCCTCATTTTGAGCAATGTTCCATTTACCAGGGTTCCATTTCGGGGTTTCCCTATTTTTCACCCACAGCCACAGAAAGTGATTCAGAGGCCACTGAGCAAGGCCCAGGAACCCTCGCGCAAGGGACCATGCGTCACCACCCAGTGAATTTCCCACTGGAGCTGGCTTTTGCTTTGCCGGGTTGTCATGGGGGCCTCACCCGAAGGAAGGGCTAAACGCCAAACCTCCAAACTGCCGAGTCCTTGGAGTTGGCGCCGGCCACGTTGGAGAGCAGCACCTGGTGTTCGAGGAGGAAGCATGGACTCGGCATGGGACCTGGTGCAATGGACAGAAAACAATTGGGGGGCATCTAGTCTGACATGCACCTGCACAAAAAGGTCGACCCCAGATTCTTAAACAAGGCGGAATAATAGAGAAGCGTTTCCCCCAAAGTGATGCTGCTCTCTTAGATGGGGGATGTTTCTTGTTTCCCCAAGAGGACATTGGAACCTTTGTGAGTTTCATTCCCGTAGATTGGAGATTCTGAACCTCAACTTCCTGGCTCCATCATTGCCTTACCATCAAAGCAACCCCCAAGTGATGACTTCAACGGAAGAAAGGCACCCCCAGCTCACTTGGATAACCCAAAGTCCAACGACCCCATGACCACCCCGCCGCGCCCGCGCCTTGCGTGGCAACAAGTCCTTGAAGCTCCCGGGCTCCTGGCAGCAGGCAGAAACAGCTGGTATCCAGGGGTTTTCCTACACGGGAAAACGCCTTCCTGGGGAATCACCCTATTCTAGGCTACTTCCAGAGAAACCCTCATTGGCTTTTTGTTCAGCTAGAGTCATGTTGGATCGTTTTCCTAGGGTGCAATCCCAGGGCGCAATAGACCATGGCCACCAGTTGTTTGGGACCAGTTTGGTCTACCTCCGAGAGGAGACCGGAATCAGATCTGCATGTTTTCCGGCCAGCTCTACGAGCACCCCGCCCCGGTCCACTTGCGATCCAATGTTCTAAGGCTCGAGTGGCAGAAATCGTTCCATCAGGTTTGGGGGGTTCGGGGTTTGAAGGTTGTGATGCCGATCCCCATTTTGACAAGGTACTGTGGGGCACGCTGCAGTTACACCATTTCTCTTGCAGGGATCCGGATGCATTATACACCTGAACATTGCCTTGTAAATGGTGGCTTCCCTTGATTTTGGTGGAAAAAGCCATGCTTCAAATGGTTGCAAAATGGAGATCTTTTAAGGAGCCCTGCCTACCCATCTGAAAGCGGAAGTTGTCTCAATCACCTGGTGAAGGCAAGCCTCAGGCCCCAAGTCATCCGGGCAATTAAGTTAGGAACTCCCGGTGTTCAAAGTTAAATGCAAGCAAAGTTTGGGTGTGTAGTATTTAATTGCCCCCCTTTTTCATTGCACCTTTGTTTCCCGGTGGCAGACTTTTTTGACACAAGGGGCGTTCCACCAACACTGGGCCCAAAAGTGATGTACAAATCACTCCGGATGGATGTGTTGCTTTTTTGCGGCTAACGTTCTGAGGTTCAGGGGAAACCATGAGAAGGTCCGAGCGTTGCCATCAGCCATGCCCCTTCTCAGGGTTCCTGGCCGTGATTAAAAATTCGCAACCAAAAGGTCAACAGGTTGAATCGGTTTGGGCATGTGAGGAAAGGGAAACCGACATGAAAGAAAAAAACTGCGAGATGAGCTAGTTGTCACGCTCAGCCACCGGACCGTTTGGGTTGTAGTCTTTCGGGATGGTCTGCACTGCCAAGTTAAGTTGCTAGTGCCAAGGTTCTGATCTAGCTATAAGCTCCAGGTAGGCAAAAAGGAAGGGCATGTGTTGGTCACTCCCCAAAAACGGAAAAAGGGCTTCAATGTCTTTGATCCCGGGCACGATGTGAGCCACTCCTCCGGCGCGTCTTCCTGGACGGCAGCTTTGCCTCTCACGGGCGAAAGGGGTGCGGCGTCTACTGGCTATCACATGGCCCCCAAAAGTGACCACAACAAATCACTGACTGACATCCGATCGAGATGGGCGAAACACATGTCCAACTTCTGCGTTTGCCACCAACATGGTCTTCCCAAAAAGTATAGTCCCCAGAAGCTTGGGAAGTGAGACAAGCCATTTGATCGCGGTTGGGGTCCTGATGGAAGCCTATCTCAAAGGTCCAAGGGCAAACAAGACACAAAAGCACATGTTGAGAATGCAAAAACTCGTTCAAAAACCACACCACCCACAAGGCTTCAAGGCCAGTTCCTGATACAAACCCCCACTAACATGGAACCCGGCTGGAGTGGGGCGGGGGAGCAGGGATATAGCCTTGAACTCTAGTCGGAGGCCCTTGGACATCATCCACATATCACACATCCATGTAATTCCAACTATTTTGGAGACCGGTTCATTGAAGGACACCAAAGAAGTTTCTCAATCCACCCTCCATGAGCCTCTCTTGGGATCCGTGACGGCCATCCTCAGATGGCCCTCTCACGAAGCTTCGTGGCTTCGTGGCTTCCTGGCTTCGTGGCTTCGTGCGGGAGGAAAGTGCTTGGTTGACGTTGGAAGAGGGGCAAACAAATACAATTTTAGCAGTTAAGTGGGGGGTTCAACCACTAAACCCCAACAAGCAATAATGTAAAATGTTTCCCAACAACAACCATGAAAGGCCCATCCGGTGGCCTGGAGCCGGCGCGCGCTCTCCACGCCGGCGCTTCTTCCAGGGCGCGGCCTCCCGTGACTCACGTCCGATCGAGCGGAGATCGTCCATTTTTTCCGGTTCCTGGAAATACATACAAATATGTTCCGTAGTGATGGATTCCCTTCAAAGCCAAAAAAGGAAGAAAAACATATTCTTAAGCAAATGGAAGAGATTCGAACGCCCACAAATGTCCGGGGCGCTTTAGGTAATGGGTACGATTGGTGAAAACCTGGGCGTTCCAGCCAGCTGCAGGTCAGTCCATGCACCAAACAAACCAATGGAGAGGGGGAAGGCCCGAGGACTAAACCCCAGTTTGTTCATAGGGGGGTGTCCCTGGATACTGTGGGGGATCAGACCACTCTTGGATGGAAACCCGCCCGTATTAGTGAACAGGGATTTATCAACCCAGGGTCAACATTACTCAGAAGGTGAGCAGCAGTTGGATGAATCAAAAGGAAGACTTGGTGGCACTGAAGAATTTGGCAATGGAAGAGGATGGAAGAGGAACCAGCCCCTCTCACTTCCGAACGAGATTGGCCAAGAACTAACTGCTTGTTGCCACTACTGCAGACGCGTCTTTTTGGGGGACCCCCCGACAGCCCCCCCCATGATGTTCGAAGAAGTGATGATTCAAATAGGGGTGCAATTAAATCTCTGTAGAAAATCTAAAACGTAGCATGGGGGTTGGGGGGGGCAGCAGCCCCCCCTTGAAAGTGATGTTTCAAGTAGGGGTGCAATGATGCAGGAACGGGTGCGATAGAATTTAAATGCAGCGGGAGGGTTGGCGGGGGTGGTTTCCCCTATGATGTTCGAAGAAGTGCATACATACAGACATACATGGATTACATAGATTACCTAAAATGTCGTATGTTACAGCATTTCTCGCGAAATTGGACGCTCGAAAACATAATGATTCAAATAGGGGTGCAAATAAATCTTTGCAAGACATCTAAAAAGTAGCGGGGGGGCGGCGGCAGCCCCCACCATGATGTTTGCAGAAGTGTTGATTCAAAATAGGGGTGCAATTACTCTGCAAACAATCTAAACAGTAGGGGGGGCTTCCCCCCCCATGATGTTCGAAGAAGTGATGATTCAAATAGGGAGAAAACTGGTGATGCTGATGATGCGGGAAGCCAAATCCAAAAACCAATGAAAGGGTGCAAAAGCCAAAACGCCCGGAGAGGAACTGGGAAAGCAGAGGATGCGAAAAGCCAAAGCCGCCAAAAGCAGCAACAGCAAAAACGCCACCTGCTGGAGAGGAACTGGGAATGCAGAGGATGCGAAAAGCCAAAGCTAAAAAGCCACCAAAAGCCGCATAAAGCCACCAAAAGCCGCATAAACCAACAAGAAACCGAAAAGCCAAGAAGCCGAGAAGCCGAGAAGCCGAAAAGCCAAGAAGCCGAAAAGCCAAAAAGCCAAGAAGCCAAAAAGCCAAGAAGCCAAAAAGCCAAAAGCGGGGGGGGGGGGGAAACAACGAAAACAACATATCATAAAAAAAATACCCCTCCAAAGGAAACCCTCCTTTTTGGGGTAGCGTCAAAATAGTGGAACCCCCGCACTATGAAACAAAAAAGGTGTCCTCTCTTGCTTTTCCCTTACGGGCCCAAGACACCACCCCTTTCTTGGCTACCCCCTTTGCCACTCCAAGTGGCTTGCCCTTAACACCACCCCTTTGTTGGGGCCATCCCAAGAGGGCACCTCTTCCGCCGGAGCCTCCGCCGCAACCTCCGGCTCTGGGCCCTGAGCGCAAGGGACCCCAGCGGCTCTCTGGAGCACAAGGGACCGGTTGATCAAAAGGCCCACATGGAGAGAAAAACCATGAGGCAAACCAGACAGGATGAGTTTCACCATGTTTCACCTCCAAATGGGAAAGTTCGCCGACTGGTGATTTTGGGGGCGAACGGAGTATTGATCAACCCCCAGGGAATGAGGGATTGGGAATGAACCTGCGAAATTCGCTTCTAGGGGTCCTTCCCCTACTTATTTTGGCGTTTCTTGTGGCTTCCCTTTTTTTGTAGTCCACCCCAAAAGAAAGGGTACCAACAACAACAAGACACACCCAAATGGGTTGCAAGAAGATCCCAGAGAGTCCGAGCACCTGAGGATGGCTTTTGGAGACGGCAACAAGTGGTCTAAGCACCTCCTCAGGTACTTGGATCTTGTAGGAAAAGTCAAGTTTGTGATGTTGTGTTGCTTTGCATTTTAGTTTGGAGCCCCCTACTAAAGTGATGGCAGGACCCTAAGACGTACCAAAGCACCTTTCGGAATGTGTGGCAGGAATTGTGGGGCTACCCAGCGAATCCCCACGTTGCAAACCACCAAGCATCACTGCGCCAGGAACCTTATTTTTCAATGCCTCTCCAGCAGATGTCAGAAACCGCCCATTAAGGGAACAAGATAATTCTGACTGAGCCCAACCTCGATACGTCAACTTCTGTGCCGTAAGTCCAGCACTTTCAAACAAGTCGACATCTTGCCCTTGGCTAAACAGAAGACGTTTGAACCAGCCCCTTTCTTCCCTGCACACTAACATGAAACCCAACACATCCTCAGTTCTAGAGAACCTCCTTTGTTCCATGTAAGTTTGCCGTGGAGCAAATGGAAGTGGGGGGGGGGTGGGGGAATTTTTGGAGATCTCCACATATATATGTGTCCATTGTCTCTATGGGGAAGGCTAGATAACCCCCCCCCCCCTCCACTTCTGCTTCCATTGTCGCATAGAGAAGGCTACAGAAATGGAATTGCGGACCCCCCCTTCCCCCCCCCTTGAACGTTCCCAGCCCAAAGACCTCGCCTTCGCCTCGGGCGTCGCGCTGGTCGCCTGGTCAACTTGTTCAGCAGCTGTGCCATGAAAACTCCCCATGTCATGGTCATGGTTTATTCGTCGACGGCCATCCCTACTGTGGATGGACGATTTTTTGCGCCACCTTGAAACCATCAAAAGCCATGGTTTGTTGGTATGTACAAGGGAATTATCCTTCCAGGGGTCCATCTTACAAAGCCGCATACAAAGGGCTCCTTTGACCGCAGCAGAAACAAGAGTAAAGGGACCCTCACAAAGGTCCTTGAAGCCAAGTTCAGCCAAGAGGCTTGGGGCGGCTCCTGGTGTGCTTGGCCCATGACTCATGCGCTCATGCGCTGTTGCTGAGGTGGGGCCTTAATTTCTGGGGTCATAAGTCGCTGTGATGCTTATAAATGTCTGGACTCCTGCTTGCGTCCCCTGCGGTGTGGAGGCCTGAATCCACCCTCAGGGTATTAACACACGTACGAGAAAAGTAGCGAACAAAGAAACTTTTGGAGGCAACCCAAAGTTAGAACACATCCCAACTGTGTTCTAACCTGCTTGGATGCCGTGGGCGCATCGATGGTAACAAGGAATCGCCAGACTCTAAATAACCCGCAGGGCTCGTGAGGGCTGTCGCCAAGTTTGCCAACCTGCAAGTTCAACAACTAACACCTCCAAAACTAGCCATCCTGGGTCTCGGGACAAAACTACCAAGGTGGGTTCTCGCTGCGTCAGGTCCACTTTGCACACGGGCCCAGTTGGGGAGACCGTTCCCGTCTCAACTTGTGGTTTCGCACAGCTTCTGAGTTCCCCACATGCCATTGCAAACAAAGGGGAAGCAACAAAAGATCATTGTATTTGGCTGATTTCAACTGTACTCAAGAAAGGGAAAGATTGGTGAGACCATGTGAACCTCAAATTTTTAAATAGGGGGTCCGGGAAACATGAAGATCTATTGCTGCCTACTTGCGGGTTTCTCATCGCGGGAAATCAACGCCGATGGATTGCTTCAGGGTAACTTGATTTACCATGCACACATTGCACTAATGCTAAAAAAACATGGCAAACAAAAAACATGAAACAGCAACATAAGCCACGACAATGGTTGAATCCTGAAGAACAAGCAAATACTTTAATACACATAGAATCATGAAAAATCAGTCTTCATTCTTCGGAGCCTATCATACCCCGTGTTGGTTGATGTCGTATGGGCCCTGCACCATCCACTAACATGAATCCTGGAAAACTGAGTGTCCTGGAACACTGTTCTTGTAAAAGGGACGCAGGCCTGGACCTTCCATTGATTGGTTGTTTTGTTGAGTGCGTTTTTTCTGCTCGAACACAGTTTGTGCCCATTTCTTCAATTTCTGCCCGAGCAATGAAAAAGTGCCCGAGGGTTATAAATTTAAATGAGCACTTTTAAAATGTGTGCTCTTTTGCGGGTTGTTGCGCTCGTTTTGCAGGCCGTTGCAGGCTTGAGTAGGTCATAGTAGGACCTGACAGCCCAAAAAAGAGGACAAGCCGAGAAAAAAAAGGTACGAATCCCAAAAACCAGCAGATTGACAGGAGAGTCCAGGTATCAAACAAGGAAACCAGGAGGTTGTTAATCCAGAGCTTTCACTGGCCTTTCTGCCTTCGGCAGCCAAACGTGCGACCGCTAATGCCAATCCAGCCTACAAAAAGGCTTCTCACGTGAGGGTTGTTCACAAAAAGGGTCCGAATTTGCGACTCCGGTGCCCTTTAGTCTCCCATTTTTTAACAAGGGGCTAAGAAAAGGATCCCGAATAAGGCATACACTTACCCAGTTGCAACCAATGAACCTGATAGAAAAAGTGCACCTTCTTTGCTGATAGACAATTCTTGCTGGCCCCGTGCAAACGGGGCGCCGAAAAAAGAGCTTTCAATCCACTCAACGAGGCTTTGGGTGTCTCAAACTCGGTTGCCATGGACAACCCAACGCTTCAAAGCTGCAGTCTCCTCCACCTGTTCTGCAGGGGGGCCTGTTTGTGTTTCTCTATTTCCAAGGGCACCTCGTTTCCTATCAAGTGGATTGGCCAAAGAGTCCAGGAGCTGTCTCTTTACCACACAATTTGTCTCTTCAACCAGTTGTGCAAGTCCAGGATCTTAGGAAGTAAGGCAACCCCCCTCCGAATCGCTCCTGCAGCGGCGCCTTGGGTGGCGCCTTGGGCGGCGCCTTGGGCGGCAAGGCCTTGACCGGTGGCTCCTGGGAAACGAAACTGGGCCGAAATGGCCTCGCATGCGCACTTGCCCAAAAGGACCCGGAAATACAAGGTTACTTCCCACCGTCCTGGTTTGCTGGTTTGGATCATTTTCCTTTTCAAGAAACCCCTGTCAGGTTCCATGTGAATTAGTGGAATGGTCACCATTTGGGGAGGGTAAACTAGGTAGATCGACACCTTTTGCGGAGCATCATGAACATCTAAGCGGCCTGGGTGTGTCTCAAAATAGAGGGGGGCTTAAAATATGTTGGTTTCCCTTTCAGTTTCCCTTGTTTTAAGTTATGCTCAACATGGGCATCCTCCAACAAAAGGTCAATGGCTCTTCTGTCAATGAGCTGACTTTGACATAGCCCAGAGACATAGCCACGTCGTCATTGGAGACCTTTGGGAGGGAGGGTCCAAGGGGCTTCTAGACTTTGAACGAGACGTGCTACTCCCACAGTTGCCCAAAGGACCTGGAGATACAAGGTGATCGCCTTTTGGGACCTTTGCTCAAATTCGCCCCAAAAGGGGGGAAACCAAAAGGTTCAATGGTCGGCTTACAACTGAGAAAATTCATCAACCACCCCCCCAGAAAGTTGGTTATAGACGTGGGCTCCCATTAGTGCACATGAACAACGGAAAACCTCCACATCTCCTGCTCTTGGCTAAACCCGCCCTCCCCCCTCCCAGCCCAGCTTGCCAGTGACCCCCTCCCGCGCCTTCGCCTTGGGCGTGGGGGCCTTTTCCATAGACATGGCCTTCTTCTCTGCGAGCGGCGCATCCCCGGGGGACAGGCCCAGCCTTCGGTCCAGTCTGGGCCAAATTTCTGACATCACCCCTGCCCCAATTCCACTTTGAAGGGGGGTGCGGATGAAATAACAATGGAAACCGCCAAGCTAAGAACCTTCATGGGCCACTGGGTGCTCGGGCCTTGGTGTTGGACGTTGGGACCTTCATAGATGTTCGCTCATTTTACCCCCGAATCCTTCAGCTCGCCCTAAAACAAGGCACAGCCAACAGAGCACACCCGCAATCTTGGGAATCCCCCAATGAAGATTCCCCAAACAAAAAAGGCGCCCTGAACCGGGATGCTCATGCATGTTTCTCAAGAAAACCTTTGACGAGAAAAAAAACCGTGCAAAGATCCACCTCACTCCTGGGAAGGCTCGGCAAGTGGGCAGAGCGCCAACTGAAAAAAAGGATACAGAAAAGGAGGGCGCCGGAGAAAAATGCGGCCGGCCACAAGAAGAAGCAGGGCCGGGTTTTACGCAGAATTGTTGGTTTGCGGAGAAAAACAGACTTTGACACAGGTCTGGGGCACGTTTTCACGCACGCACTCCTCAAAGGCACTCCCAAAGCTTGAGATCCCTGGCAGCCAAATCATGCAAGCTCCCCAATGGGGGGAGGCCACACAATGAACTTGGTTGCTGTTGACCTGTGCAACAAAGTTTCCAATTCGGAAAATCCGGCCACAAGCAAAACCTAAAGTTACCTAGCGCTAAGTGAAATCGTGGAAGCTGACAGAAGGGTTTTGGAGGAGGAGAACCCCCTTGGCCACTGCCATGGTTGTTCGAGAGGGACAGAGACAAAAAAGGAAAGAAAAAGAGAGAGAGAGAGAGAGAGAGAGAGGGAGAGAGAGAGAGAGAGAGAGAGAGACAGAGAGAGAGGCAAAGACAGGGATGAGAGAGAGAGACAAAGACTCACCCAAAAAAAGATCCCCCAAACGTGAGGCGCCAAACAACATCCCGTCCCGCCGCAACAACGGCGACCTCCGCCCCATCGCGGAGGCCTCCGCGCCCCCCGCGCCGAGGCTCACTCGCATGGCCTCCCGCTTCAACGCCTCCGGCGCCGAGGGCCGCAAGAACTGCTGCGCCGCGGCCTGGGCGAGCCGGGCTGAGCTCGGCCAAGCCGGGTCAACCTCCGGTGTTGGGTCCTACGAGTCCTGGGCTTTCAAACGTTGTGGTGCTGATTCGGTTTGTTCTTTTTTGGTTTGGGGGGAGGGGGGGGACCCTGCAAAGGGTTGGGAAAACATATGGGTGACCATGGATGTGTGTTTCCCTCTCTCTTTTTTTTGGGGGGGGACCCTTCAAATGGTTGGGAAAGCCACGCCGACATGAGTGGTCTTTTTGTGGGCTCGCCTTTTTAGTCGGAAAGGCACACCCAGCAAGTATAGGGTTTCTTTTGGAGGGGGGCCCCTCAAAATTGTGGCTTTCCTTTTTCATAAACAGTCAACAGCTTCACCGTTCTAGTAGAAAAGCCACACCTAGATGAGGAGGATATCTGCAATGGACTTGGATCCTCAATTCCAGGCAGGCCTCCTTCTTCAAGACATTAGCAATGAATGCGATTGGTATCTAGACAACTCTTTATTTACAAGCAAAATGGTCCAAACCCAAAAAGTTGTTCAAGTCCGAACTGGAACTCAACCATTGCAAGGGGGTTTAAGGGCTCACCTTTCTGGTGGAAGAAAAAGCCCAAGGAAAACAATCAGATCTTCAAATAAAACCCGGCCTTCTTCCTTGGACCAAAAGAAAACATGAAAACAAACAGCACCCCAGCGCCGAAGCAACTCCAGCCTTGTGCCGGCCATTTATGGCACGCTCCAGGCGCCGCAGCTCGGGGGACCGGAAAATCAGCGCCACTGCGCTGCGCACCTCCGGATCGATTTGCTCGCTTCCGGGAACCTGTCTATGAGTTTCACTGCCTCGAATCGCTCGCTTCAGGGGGAAATTTGGATATTTATATATCACAGGAAGCTTAGTTAGAAAACTTCCGTGTTACAAAAAGTGGGCTTTGCGCACGGGTGTGCCACGGTCTCGCCGCGGGTTCGCCACAGTCCCGCCACGAATTCCGCAGCACTTTGGCAACCTAAGGTGCAGATGTCGTGACAGGCGCAGGATTTTGATCCCATGGGCATCACAATTCGCGACAGGCGCAGCACTTCGCGAATCGCATTGGGCGCTGCTGCGTGCCGATTGCGTGGAGGGCGCCTGGCTTTCCCACAAGCACTTCCGCAAGGTCGAGTCATTTCGTGGCAGGCGCAGCGCTTTCTCAAGCTCAAGTTCTGCATGTCGTGGCAGGCGCAGCTTTTTCGCAAGGTCGAGTACAGATTTCGTGGCAGGCGCAGCACGGCAGGGTCTGGTGCAGATAAATAGGTCGATCGATAGAGACATAGAGAGATAGATAAATATATGGATATCCTCGATAGATAGATAGACAGAGAGAATAGATAGAGAGAAAGAAAGAAAGAAAAAAAGAAAGGAAGAAAGAAAGAAACTAATAAAGAAAGAAAGAAAACAAAAAAGAAGAGAGAGAAGGAACAAAATAAAGACAGAGAGAAAGACATAAATCAAGACAAAAAATAAAACATAAAGCAAGAAAGCCAGACAGGAAGAAAGGAAGAAAGGAAGAAAGGAAAGAAAAGAAAGACATACAGACAGAAAAGGAAAGGACAGAAAAGGAAAGGAAGGAAGGACGGAAGGAAGAAAGAAAGCAACACAGAAAGAAAGAAGGAAAGCAACACAGAAAGAAAGAAGGAACCAACAAAAAAAGAACAACATAAATAAAGAAAGCAAAGGACACTCCACCTGCCAACTCGACCGCGGCAGAAAACTCGACCAAAAGGTGCGGGGGCATGGGGCGGCGGATGTGCTGTTTCTCTTCCCATTCCTCCAGTTCTGCTGGAGTATACCTGGTATAGTGGCTATATAGTGGCGGTGTATCCAAACCCTGGGGGCGGTTTGGGGGTGAACATCTTCTTAGATTTCGCGGCCTCGTTGAGGGCGCCTTTGGCTAAAGATCCGGAGCTGAGGTTCGTGACACCTGGTTGTGTCAAAAGGGCACATGGGGGTACTTTATTTTTGCCGTGGGTAAGCCCTAAAAAAATCCATGTATTTATTGGGGGGTATCTTTTTGGGTTGCTCCAAGCGAGCCCCAAACATTGTGAAAACGACCACCGTTGCGGTGCCATGGCCATGGTTCCAAAAACGGATTTCTTGTGCTGGTTCATAGGCAAAAGGAGGACAACTCAAAACAGGACAGGCGACTGCATCGCGCTTGCGGTGGTCAAAGGGTCGGCTTCTTGTCTTTCTGTCTAGGATCAACATGGGGTTCTTCAAAATGGAAGAACCTCTACCGGTAATCCGTCATTAGTGTAATTAGCGGCGTCCCCACCACTACAGAAGAAACCATTACCATCTGGAACAAGGATTAGGGATTGATGCCGAACAACTCAGCCAACATCCGCAACCAAATGAGATGTGTCAAATTGAGTGGGAAACCCGCAAAATAGTAGTTTGCTTTTGGTTTCCCTCTAAACCAGCTCCAAAAAGAGGGTACCGAGCCTTAAGAACAACAGCACCCATCTGCCTGCCTGCCTTGTTCTGCATCAGCCTCGTCCTTTGCCCCTCCGGCACGTTCCGCTCGAACTCCGGCGGCTTGCGAATGCCGTCCTCGGCTTCGGCGACTTGGACGGCAGTTCCATCGGGCCCACGCTGTGCATTGTCCAAGCTTCAGAGCAGCTGCGAATAGATCAACAAACAAAACCAGCAAGCAAGCAGCTGGCAAATTCAGCAAATAAAGCAACCAGCACAACATAAACTACAAACTATTAAAGGCAAAATACCCAAAAACAACCTTTGGGAAGGGAAGCAACCGTGCGGTCACCTTTTGGCTAAGACCCGGATGCCAAAATCGGGAGGCTTTGAAGAGGGTGGGTGGCTAGCTTGAGGAATCGGACCCCTCCAAAATCGCGAAACCGTTTGCCTTTTGGTTTCAAAACCCACACACAAAGATGGGACCGAGCCTCAACAAAAAACGCGACAATTCTGTGGCTGTCAACCTTCGAGTCAGAGAGGTTTTTCTTGGACCGTGGGAGGTTCACAACACCGCTTGATCTACTGATTTCCCTGCAAGTGACCGCCATCGCCCGTTGGCGAGTCCGAAGACATTTGGCTGTTTGGCGGGGTTGCTCCGTCTCGAAAGCTGGTTCGTGGCTGCTGCTCACGGGAAGGCGTTTCTTGGACTCGAACTTCGTGATGCCCATATCCAACCGAGAACAAACTACCCAGAAGCCAGCCCCGGGCTAGGTGAGCTTGCCATATGCAGATCTATGAACAGGGCTCACTGGAAAGTGGCAATTTCCTGGTGGTGTCTATTGAAATGATCGCCACTTTTGGAGGTTCCAAAAAGGGAAATGGAGGAAACCCTGTACATACTGTGGATGGACACAATCCTGCGCCACTTTGAACCCATGACAAACCATTGGGCTTCTGAACGGTGGTGCGTAATGGATTTCGCCCATCCGCAGTAGGCAGATCTGTCTAGGTGAATTACAATATTTCACCAACCTGAAACAAGGTGGCTTGGGGGGCCACTCCCCACATAAACCACCATTCAGGGTGAGGTCGTGTGAGGTGGTTATAATTCACCCAGATCTATGAAACAGCTGCTATTTGTTTAGCGCCCTGTGGCTCACGCTGGGGATCCGAAAGCCTCGAGCCCCGCCTCCTCCGGAGGCTCCTCGCACACAATCTGCCGGCCATCCGAAGCCCAAAAGCACCACCTGGCTTCTCCGCAGGGCTCAATCGGTTTTCCCTCCAAGTTGAACATCTGAGCAAATTACCACATACTATGCTTGGCCAGCTGGATTTAAAGATCTGAGCAAATGTCCAATTACTAGATGCTTGGTTTTTGTGCGGGTGCCCGTTTGCAGGTGCTTGATACGCAAATTCAAAAAGACCGCATACGTTTTGTCGGGGAAAACAAAAACTTGTCCCCCCTCCCCCGCCTGGCCCAGGAAGAGGTTTCCTATAAGCGAATCCCCAGCTACATTCCCGAAACTTTGAGTCATTCCCTACTGAGCAACAGCAAGTTAAGTTCAACTCTAGACTTCCTTGTTGTTTAGCAGCATGGTTCACAAAGGACAAGCAGAATTCCAAAAGCAACAAGCAGCCATAATTGCACCACACAGCAGTGTTATCGCTGTATGTGGAAATATCATTTCGAGGGGAACCATAAAGGAGACCAACCACCTAGAGGGCTCCTAATTTTGAGACACACCCTTTCGTGGTTTTCATCCTGTCAGAAGGTAGCAAAACCAGCAAATGTCCTGAGGAAGCAGAACGCCATGTTCTTAAACCAGTGCGGCAGGTTGGAACTTGAGTGCAGTGCCATTCGGATCGCGGGGTCCGGGATACCTCAGGAAACCCAAGCCGGCTCCCAAGCTCCCAAGGCGCAGCTTGCTACCCCCCCCCCCTCCCCTACCCCCTCCCCCCCCGTACACCCCCGGGCCACCCCCCGGCCAACCCTTGCACTTCCGCGCGTTCCAAATGCATTTGGAAAACCCGCCGTTTAAAGATAAGAAAAATAAAAAAAAAATCCGGCCGAGGCACTCCTTGGAGAGGGGGCACGGGTACTTCTCCACGGAGAAGCCGCTGCAGGAGCTGTACCTTATCAGCCCCAAAAGACGTCCGCCTGTCGGGGGGTAAAGACCGGCCTCGAGCCAACAGCAGGCTAGGAAGCTTCCCATGGACTTTGAATCACCAAAGCAATGGGGAAAGCAACACCGCCAAAAACATAAAGGGAAAACAACACAACAAACACAATTGGTGGTTTGGATTCGATTGGTGGCCATGTCCTTGCTCAACAAGGTTAGGGAGGCTTGGTGGTTTGGAGGTGCTGGGTGGTTTGTCTTGGGAGTTTCCCATCTCCATGCGGTTCTCATCGGGTTAATTAGTTTTCACCCACGGCAGGCACCAAAGCGCAAGGGTTGGAAACTTAAGGCCGGTGTGCTACCCTTTGTGACGACTGGGCGGGGCACCGTGTTGAAGAAGAACAGACATCTGCCGTCAATACAAGCCAAGTCCAAACTCCTGAGCGTTGGGCAGCGCGAGTGCCCCCTCTAAAGTAGTCTGTAACTTCCCAGGTCCCGATTTTGGCCGCCGGCCTTTTTCTCTTTCTGCGAGTGCCAAAACCGTATGCGTCGTGGTCCAGATCTCGTCGTCTTTGCGATGCGCGTAGATCTGCTTGCACATCGCGTCTACTTTTGATTGGCTCATGAACGGTTCGATACCCTCAAGGACGCCAAGTGATCTGACCACTCCGCATATGCATCCAAGTCTTTGATCCCGCAGTTTCCCGCCCCACCCGTGGTGGTGAACGGAAAGCTGCAGCCACTTCGGCCGCGGAATCCCCGCGAGAAAATCGGGTCTCTGGAGGTGTCTGGCTCTGAGTTTGCCTGTAGACTTTCGACCTATGGCGGAAAACAAGGGTCGAGAACATTGTTGACCGTTTGGAACATCGACGGCTCTGGCCAATGGAGCCAAACCATTTGTTCACCAAGTGCCATCCATTTCTACTCACACTAACCCAAAAAAGGAGACACCTATGGTCTAGAAGGAGGGTTCCCTCCCCCAAAGCGCCGCCTCTAGAGGCGTCGCTCACTTCGCCGGGTAGTGCCTCGCCCCGAAGATGGAGGAGCCCACGCGCACGGAGGTGGAGCCTTCGCGGATGGCGTTCTCGTAGTCGGAGCCTCGGGCGAATGGGACACCTCCCAAAGCGCCTGACCCAGAGCTTTCGGGTCATTGACCTCCATTTCACCTTTTGGTTTATGATGGCAACAAATTTGGTGTCTGATTGGAAAAATAGGGTCCGGTTCAAACCAGTTTTCGACCGTCCATGTTACATTTCAAGGTTTACGGGTCCAACCAATTTGGTGATTGGAAAAACAAGGTCCTCCGGGTTGGGGGACCCGCTCCTCCAGATTTGAGAGGTTGGAAGAAGTTGGTACCAACTTTTTTTTTTTTTTTTTTTCGGTAGTCTATTTTGGGGTTTCCCTCATTTTTTCTTATTGTTTTGTTAAGCATCAATTTTGCCTTTTAAGGTTTATGTGTCCAACAAACTTGGTGTGTGGTTGGAAAAATATGTTTTTTCCCTCTGAGTCCTCCAGATTTGAGAGGTTAGAATACGGTTATATTTTTTGTCTTTTTCGGTGGTCTATTTTAGTAGAAGAACCCTCCCAACCAAAAAAAAGTGAGAAAGGGCACCTAGCTGGGGGACCTAGTCCATTTCACGTTTTGGTCTATGGGTCCAACAAATTTGGTGTCTGCTTGGACAAATTGGGTCCGGGCTTTCCAAAACGACCAAACCGGCTTTCCGGCCGTCCACGTTACCTTTCAAGGTTTACGGGTCCAACAAACAGGTGTGTGATTGGCGATTGGAATAGGGTGCCCCAGGTTGGGGGCCCGCTTTTTCAACCACCAAACCGGTGTTTCGACAGTCCATTTTACCTTTTGTGGTTTATGACATCTCCACTTGTTCACTGTCAAGCGAATCGACTGGATCTGACCTCTTGGTCTTCCCTTCAGCAGGCAATTTTAGAGGTCCCAAAAGGTGACCACCTTTTACTTCCAGGTTCCATCCGAGGCAACGAAGTTTTGGCTAGTGAACGTGTGTATGTGCCGAAAGAAATGCAGTCTAACAAATACGCCCTCCCCAAACCCGGCTTTCAACCCGGCACCAAACCTCACCGAAAGGCCGTTTTGAGCAGCTGCCTCAAAGTACAAATTGGTTAACCCACCCTCTGAACGGAATGCCTGTATATATATATATACAAATGTATATATAATATGTGTAAATATAATATATATATATATATATATGCTCACCCCCCCCCCAGGGCCTACCTTTTCACTTGCACAGTCTAGAAAAACTGATAATTTCAACAGTAGGGGGTGAGCATATATATATATATAAATATGTACATTTTTCTTTGATGTTAGACACAGTTTCCTTTATATATTACTCTGCTGCTAGAAGCTCAAACCAGGTCATTCAAACTATCTCTTTTTTTCTTGTAGCAATGATGTCAGAAGCCAGTGAAATCTCTCTGGAAACGGCCCTGAATGCCACCAACGCGCTCTTCCTCAAGAACTTGTCCAAGCCCTTCCTCTTGATCATCCCAAGGACAAGAGCAAGGCAAAGCACTTCTTCGACTTTGTTGGCCCTATAGCCTTCGATGCTACTTTGCAATCTCAAGTCAGCAGCGCGGCTAAGGATGGCCGCTTTGCGGACATGCCAGCGCCCTTTCGCTTGAAGACTTCTCCTGGTATGTCATATGGTTTTCAACTTGTTGTTCTTCCTCTTCCTAATGCGCAGCACTTCCTCCTGAAGCACATCATCTTCCCGGATCAAGTTAAGGCTGAGTTCGTCTCCACCCTTTGTCATGGAGAAGTTCATACCGTTTCCTGGCAAGCCAATGCCAAGAATACCAAGAAGGCCATCCAGTACATGCTGGAGAAGATGGGTGGCTTCCAGGTCCAGTCCTTTGCTCTTCAGGCAAGTGGCAACGGTGGCATGCAGTCCGACAACAAAAACAACAACTTCTTCCAGGGCCTCACAGAAGAGAACATCGACCAAGGCTTCGACTTCATCGAGGCACATGGGCCTAGAACCCACCACAGCAACACGCAGCTGAGATGGATCTCGAAGCAGTTCATCTCAGACGAGAGTCCCATTCAGACTTGGCCGGAGCGGCTCATCAAAGAAGCTCTGCGGAACCTCATGAACGACGGCGTCTTGGCGCTCCCTGTCTATGACTTCCCCCTCACGCTCGTGGATGTGGAGCCCTCGGTTTTGACTGTGTTGGAGGAAATCTTTCCTTGCTTCACGGACAAAGCCTGCGGCATGCATGGAGTCCCCAACGTAGGCAAGACGCCTCTTGGGCGCACCATTGCGATGGCCATGTCACGCTACTGGGTTCAAAAACTGAACTCAAAGAACGAGCCCGGCTTCCGCGAGGCCTGCGAGTTCGACTTCTTCAGAGGTGAAGCTGGTCGCCAAGATCGTCCGGATATCTTTGACGATGGCTCACTGGCTGAACAGCCCATGAGGAAGTTGAAGGGCTTCTGCGACGTGGGCAACACGGTCCTCACAAAAGAAAGGTGGGGCGCCGCAAAGTTCCCGCAGGGCCAGCTGCGTCTTTATATGTCCAACGACATCGATCTCGCCGCAGAGCCCTCCTTCGAGAACGCAGGGTATTCCATTTCTCACCAGCAGTTCATGCAGATGGTTGAGCCGGCGTGGATGAAGGGTTCGTCAATCTCTGACGTCATGGCGGTCATGAAGCGCACGTGTGTCTTGCTCATCACGAACGACTTCCTCTACTGGCGTCTTCCTAGTGAGAAAGAGGTGAGGGTCGAACGCAAGCGCCTCGATGAAAGTAAGTCTTTGTTGCGCAGCTCAGGAGGCTTGAAGTACATGCAGTACCGCAAGGGTGATCGCAGCGCGCCGGCCGACTTGGACCTTCATCTTCGCTGGGAACGAGCCTGGATGACGTCGATCATGGAGAACAAGGGTCGCGACCTGCCGCCAAGGCCAGTGGAAATCGATTACTCGGCATCGCGGAGGCTGTTTGGATCCAGCGGACCAAATACCATCCTCCAGGTGCGAGTTCCTGATCAGCAGCCACAGCCCCTTGCTGCAGAGCCTGCTCCATCCTCTACTTCAGCACTTTCCGCTCCTCCAGCGCCTGCACTCATCAAAAAGGAGCCGAACGTCTTCGCCCGTAAGTTGTCGGCCATGCACCTCACCGTCATCGACTTGGAGAGTCCGCCCAACAAGAAACTCAAGGCTTCGGCTTCGGCTTTCCCCGCTGAGACCGAGATCGAGGAGATGGACGTGGCGTCTGAGGAAGATGTCTTTGACCACGGTGGTGACCTTCAGCGTAACAGTGGTGATGAGGCTGAGTAGACGCGGTGCCAGATAGGAAAGCAGTTTTGCAAGCGCGCAAGTTCGAAAAGGCCGATGCATTTGTCACTTGTCTGCTTTTGCCTCCAGGTATTGCATCACTGCGCACGCTCATTCTGACAGCATCTTGGCCCTGAGTCAGTGTAGCCACTCTTTGTTTTTGTAGCGTCATGCCTAAAAAAGTCATGAAGCGTGCGGTCAAGCGTCAAGCGCCTTGGCCTGAGCCAAAGAGAGGCAAAGCGCGCGCCAACAAGCGCCCAGCAAGTACGAAGGCTCACGCGGTCAAGACTCCGTACGTACGCCACGGCACCCTGACCATGAAGTCCAGGCCTCACAGGGAAAGGTGGGGAAGATCGGTCATGAACTTCTTGTCCTTGAAGGGCATCAGGCTGATCCACCTCTTGAAGAAAGACCGCATCCTTCCTGAGTGGAAGGGGAAGCTCTGCCCCAAATGCGGGAAAGGTGTCTTGGGGAAGCTCGAGTACAGAAAGGACCGAAGCCAGTGGGTGCACCGCTGTGGGGCAAAGAAGTGCCAGGCTCGCATTCGCATCGAAGACTTCCACCCCATCTTCTACGCTGGCGCCGGGAACTCAACTACTTCTTTGTCCACACAAGCCGCCATCTTGTTCTGTGCAGTCGCTGGTGTACCTCGGAACGCTACCCACCTGGTCTTGGATGTCGACCACAAGGCAGTGGAGAGGATCTACGCCAACAACGATATCGCCAGGGCCCGCTACGTCCAGAAGAAAGAGAAGTCCATCACCTATGGTGGCACCCAGAAATGGAAGGATGTGGAGGCTGACGAGGTGGACTTGGGTAAGGGTGAAGATCCTGATGCAGTTCGGGCTGATCGGGTGGTGAAATGGGAGCAGTGGGGAGGGCTTGTGGAGAGGGGACGCCCGAGCTCTTTGCGGCTGTTTAAGCTCAAGCCGCGCCTCACGAAGAAGCGAGCGCCTGGACCAGGGCCGATCAGGAAGCGGGAGTGGCTGCCGATCGGGCGGAAATTCCTGTCGAACAAGCATGTGGTGCTCCACACGGATGGTGCCAAGGCGTACAAGGTGAAGCTGCCGAATGTGGCCCATTGCAATGTCGTGCACCAGAAGAAAAAAGTCATCGTGCAAGGCAAGGTCAAGTGGGTCAAACCCCACTATACGAAGATCTATGACGTGAAGACCCCGGACGGTGACAAGATCCGCGTCAAATCGGGCACGCAAATCGTGGATCGGTTTTGGGGCTTCTTGCGCAACCACTTGAAGAATGTCAACCGCACCCCCGGGAGCGCCGTCCTGAGCCGGCGAATTCGATCGGCCCAATGGGCTTACTGGCACAAGGGTGTCAACCTGTGGGAGGCCACAGGCAATATGCTGCAGACTTTGCAGCAGTAGGCCCGAGACGCTTATAGAAACTTCTGGAAAGTTTTGCAGCACGATGCTTCTGTGAAAAAGCTCAGCAATCCAATCTGTCTTCCATTCTTCAGAAACAAGTAAAGGATTTGTTTTTTTTTGTGATTTTTTGGAGCCTGTGCAGGTTTTAAGCGCCCAAGGCTCCAAAACCTGCACAGGCTCAAAAAATGCAAAAAATCCAAACCTGGAAGCCCCAAAACCTGCACAGGCTCAAAAAAATGCAAAAAATGCAAAAAGCCAGACCAATCAAGCCCTGACCTCTGACATTGCATCTGGGTTTTGCATTTGTTGCATTTCTTGAGCCTGTGCAGGTTTTGGAGCTTTCAGGTTTGGATTTTTTGCATTTTTTTGAGCCTGTGCAGGTTTTAAGCACCCAAGGCTCCAAAACCTGCACAGGCTCAAAAAAATGCAAAAAATCCAAACCTGGAAGCCCCAAAACCTGCACAGGCTCAAAAAAATGCAAAAAATGCAAAAGTCCAGACCAATCAAGCCCTGACCTCTGACATTGCATCTGGGATTTGCATTTTTTGCATTTTTTTGAGCCTGTGCAGGTTTTAAACATCCAAGGCTCCAAAACCTGCACAGGCTCAAACAAAATGCAACAAATGCAAAAGTCCAGGCCAATCAAGCCCTGACCTCTGACATTGTATCTGGGTTTTGCATTTTTTGCATTTTTTGAGTCTGTGCAGGTTTTGGAGCTTCCAGGTTTGGATTTTTTGCAATTTTTTGAGCCTGTGCAGGTTTTGAGGCTGAAACCATCAAAAAACGTAAGAAACAGGTGCTTTTTTGCAGTTTCCTTCAAAATAACTGCAAATAACAGTGTTTTTAACACTGACAAAGTTGCATCTGAAAACGCTTTCCGTTTTCGTGTTTGTTGCTTTCTCGAATCCTGTTTTGCATCAAGTATAGAAAGCACATCTGAGACAATATCAAACAATGCACAAAAACACCGTAAATTACAGTGCTTTCTGCAAGGCATCTGCAAACCAAGTGGACACTGAACATCTGCAAATAAATCTCTTTCATGCAAAAAGTAGAAAGGTAGGCCCTGGGGGGGGGGGTGACCATATATATATATATATTTGTATTTGCCAGTGGGCCGAAAATAGGTACCCAACATGGAAGCATGATAAATGGAAACATGGACTAAAATATGTGGTCTGCTGAGTCTGCTGGTGGTAATTTTACCCATACCCATATGTATGTGTGGGTATGTGTGGGTGTGTATGTGTATGGGGATCCTCTAAATCAGCTTTCCCTCCATTTGCTTCAGGTTCCAAACCACCCATTACGGGAAGCACGGGTGGTAAATCGCCAAAACCTGACTTCCATGTGCTTCAGAATGTGTTCTATTTCCCTTCTTGGCTTAAAAGGGGTCTGTAGCCCATCACACAAGCCACTGGATTCTCAAACATTCAGGACAATTGCTGGCCCCCATCCTCATAACCTGAAGATCTGACTCATGTGCAGCCAAATTTGCTCATGCCCATGCTCAACTCCAAGGACTCCGGCGACACCCCCATGACCGCCGCCGCCTGCACAGAATTTGGCGCTTCTACAATTTGCGGTTTCTCTTCAAATTCCGTCAATAAAAGCACCTCGAACGAAAGACGCACACACACTGACACACTGACACACTGACATACTGACAGACTGACAGACTGACAGACTGACAGACTGACAGACTGACACACTCACACACTGACACACTCACACACACAGACACAAGCAAGGATCACAACGGGCGCGCTTCTTTAAACATGGGCACATGCACAGTTCCCCCACGCCCCCCTTCCCTTTCCACAAAGGTGGTCTTTCCACTTACCAAGGACCCGCAAGCAAACAAATCTGCAATTGTTGCTATTCCAAAAGCTGAAATAAGTAAACACATCTCCGCCAAGTAAACACAAGTAAACACATCCCCCAAGTAAATAATTCCCCAAGTAAACACATCTCCGCCAAGCCCCGTTTCTCAGCCAAGCCCCGCGGACTCCGGCGTTTCCAACGGCCGAAACGCTCCTCCGCGCGGCATCGCTTCAGCGTCTCGAAATCCTCGGTGCGGCAGCCGCTGTAGTCCGGGGCCCCGATGGTCATCAACCCCGCCAGGCGCAGGCCCTCACACTCCTGGGCTCAATGTCATGGATGTCCTACTTAATCTCGCTGGCTTTCTGCTCCCCTGCGAAAACTTTGACTTTTAGTGGCTTGATTCGGAACACCCATGAGTTGGAGAAAAGTTGAAGTCCTAACATCCAAGCAAAATGCACCAAAGTGACGCTGACCCCACATGAATCAACCCCAGTTCATTGTCAAGGGAGCATCCCTGGGTTTAGTGGGGAATCATCACTTTTGGAACACCCCCCCCAATTTTTAGAAACTGGGGTTGATTCATATGGGGTCAACACATTAGATGTTGGGCGCAGTCAATGCGCGGCTCCCTTTGTTCGCCACAGGATTGCGACTCCACCCAGGCGGCGAAGAGCTATCCACTGAGCCAACTAGTCTCCAAACATCCAAGTGAGGGCTCAGAGACATACCCTTGGGGTGTAGGTGCCACAAATGCATCACCCCCACATCTAAAAAAATGTAACAATAGGTACTGGAGGATGGCATATTCAGGAAACTGCGTCGAAGGTAAGCCATTGAACCCATGGGTTCGCATATCGCCCCTGTGGTACGTGTGGTGGCCAAAGGGCCTGCGAAGGGTGCGTTTCAAGGCCAAAAAAGGCCAACTAGTCGGATTTCATGGCTGGGGGCGTGGACCTTTCGGCAGATCCTGATGTGACTCGGCGAACAAAAAGGCCCTGTGGGGCTTTTAACATTTCGAGTGAGACACCCACCAAACTCAAAAGGGAGTTGGATATATTCGGGTGTCTTTGTTGAAACCACGCGGAAAACCACCTTTGGGGGGCTCTAATTTCAAGACGAGTTCTGAGGTTCCTGGTTTCGGCATTTCCTAAGGTTTGGGTTCTTTTGCCGCTGTGGGGTTTGGAACACCACTAAAACTATGACAGGGATGAGGGTGCCCATCTTAGTTCAGCAACCAGATCCCCCCATAGAGAGGGGGGTGGGGGAGTCCCCAACTTCCATCTATCCAGTCTCCCTGCTGGGGAAAGCGGAACCAGATATGGACATGTCCGGGCGAAATGTTCCCCGCTGCCAACTTGCTGGTGCTAAGCCGGGAATGAGGGCCTGACCCCAATAAACCATCACTTGTGGTTTCCTTTTGTGGGGGTGGGGGTGCGGGGGGTTTTGAACCAGGCGTCGGTGGCGATGACCTTACACAAAGCCGCCACCTCGCTGGGCTCAACGCCGTTCCTTGGACGAAGCGTTCAGCCAGTGACTGCTGCGTATCCGTGGTTTCTGAGATAGATCCAACATGAAAAACATGGATCTGTGAAAATAGAATCCTGTCCACATGCAGTTGTTTCTTCCTTTTTGTTGATCACTTTCTCTTGTAGTTTCATTCTCTAGGGCCATCATTATGTGTCGGTTATAAAGGTTTTGAGCGCCCCTCAAATAGGGGCCCGCGAAAAATTGTGGGATTCCTTGTGGTTTGCCTTTAGATGCAAACCAAAAGGGGGTCCACCATTGTGAGAAACTCTCACATCGCCCTTACTATCAGCCCTATAGTAAGCCAGGTAGAACCCACCAACTAGAATGGCCAATGGGGTTGTGGGCGCTCCGTAGCTCTGTTTTGCTTCTACTGCAGTGAGCCAGGTAGGAAAATGGCACTTTCTCAGCTGGGAAGCCACTAAATACAAAGGGAGAACACGATGACACTCGACGACTGGTGTCTCAAAATCAACAAAATAGACTGCTGTCCCTTTGATTTCGGGGAACGTAAAACCAAAAAAAAAATCCCCAAACCCTGTTTTCGTAGATTTTGTGGGAGACTCTCCCTGCGAACAAACTGGGTTCCATCAGATTCTCCAAAAACAGCCGGGGCATATCCTGGCTCTCCACTACAGCAACTGGTCTATCTATCTCCTTGCTTTCTTTTTCTTTCTCTCTCTCTCTCTCTATCGCGGTTAACGTGGGATAGCCATAGTTCCACTTTGATTCCCCCCCCCCCTTGCACCCGCAAGGTGTTTCAACTCACCGCGCAGGGAGATATCTTTGAAAGCCAAGGTGCTTGGTCTCCTCACCGCTGGAGTTGACCTGTATCATCACCGCCAGCGGCGTCTCGCCAGCATTGGCCTTCCAGGCCTTGTCCACTGCTCGGGCCAGCTTCTCGCTGTCGACGGTCCTCAGCTCGACAGGTCCCCGACGCCCGAGACGGGTGCCCCCCAAATGGACATAACCAAACGCAGCTGTTTTAGACGTTGCGGGATTTTTATTTGGGGGGGAGTCCACGTTGATTTGCAGTGGGAGTACCGTCAACAAAAAAAACAGCCCTGTACCACCGCAAAAGGACACGAACCCTAACGAAATGGTGGACATGTCTAGGCTTTGACCCTAAGGTCCCATATTTCGACATCACGTGTCCCACCCTCGAGCCAAATACACCCAGAGTAATAAAAAAACCCGGTTGATTAATAGGGAGGCGATGGGAGGCGTCCCCTTTTGGAGGGGAACCCCATCCTATTATATAAATATGACGCGTTTACTACTCCGGGATCAACACTAATGCTGACTGCATTACTACCGAATCCTTGCAGAACTCCTGGTAGCTTCTTAGCTTCCTCTTTGAAGGCAAATTTGGATGCCCCGTTTGCCCCCCTTCCAAAGACCAGCTAGTTTATGCACACATCTCCTGTACCTGACGCCTACGTCTCACCTTCGAACGCGCGCGCGCGCGCCCGGCGCGCGGGTTCGAATCGGTCCGAGCGGCTCCAGGCACGCGAGTCCTGGGCAGCCCTTGATCAGCATCCCGACCTTGTTGCCTCAGATTCGACCGAGCCCCGAAAATCCCGCGAACGGGGAGATAAAATCCGTGTTCATACATGATTCACCCAGAACCATGGGGATTGCCCGGCATTTAGTTGATGAGGATAGACCCCTGGACTAAAGGGAAGAAGCCCACATGAGGAGTAAATAGGTCCCGAATGAAGGCTCAATTGCCACATGAATTCACCAAAATCCACAATCATGAATCCTCGAGTTGGAAGCTTCATTTTCGGGCCTAAGCTCCCTTTTACCTCTGACGTAGTGAGCTCGCAAACTGTTTTGCGTATGCTTGTCGTGCTTTGGGGACGATTTGGGGCTTTCAATGGGTCTTTGAACGCCCCCAGGGTGTCAGGGCTTTGCAACGAATTGAGCTGACTTTTTGTTTTTAAATATATATATCTATATATATATATACATATATATATATATATTGGGGGCAACGCCAGAACTCACCCGACAACACCGCCAGAAGCCGGTTTAGGCACTGACGAGCCAAAAAACCGCAGTGGTAACATGGTCTGATCAGCCGACCTCACCACAGCAGGGCTGCTCTGCAGGTGCCCGATGAAGTGCCACTGCACGTCCGGGGGCATCTGCGGAAACTTGTCCACCAGCTCCTCAGGGCGTTTCCCGAGGCTTTGCCCCGGAGCAACCGTTTCCCCCCAAAAAAGAACTGAAAGAACATACTTTTCCTCGCTTTTCCTGCCATACACATCGCTTTTTCATGCTTTTCCTCCCATTTCCATACAACACCCCCTCCCTACTTGTCGACCAGGGGGTTTTGTCCATAGGTTCTCAGTCATCCCGGGAGGAAGGAGCTGGCCCAAGCGCACCCTGGGAGAAAGAGGCTGGACACACACCGCTGGCCGGAGGTTCGCGTCCCAGGGCTTGACTTTTGGGCTCGAGGCACCAAAGGAAAGCGACCAGAACAACAATTTGTGCCTTGTTTTGAGGCATACCCAATGTTTTCTAGTGTTTGAAGGAAAACCAAAGAAACATCGCAGCCATTTTTGCGCGGACCCCCGAAAAAGCACGACCATTTAGAGTTCAAGCGCGTTTTGCTTGACAAGTCTCTTAGTGTGAAAGTCCTGATTGAGGAGGTCCCTCCATTTCCCTGTCACAAGGCACCACTTCGGGATGAAACGGCGCGAGCCCCAGCTCAAAGAGCCCTCATTTTAACCCCGCCCTTGCCTAAGAATCCCCTCGTCAAGGGCCTCTCAATTTCCCCGCTCTCGGCTTCCCGTTCCCAACATACAGGGCCAAACTTTTGAACAAAACGGCTAATTCTGATGAGAAAAGTATTGAATGTTGCCGGAAATACATCCCCCATGATGTCCCATAGAGCCTGGGAGGGAAGTTCAAACCCGCATGGTCCAACCCAGGAGTCCAGCCCCTAGACAGGCTCCTGTTCTATAATTATGTGGATCCTTCCCACAACCCTTCGCCGACGCCGTCCTGGACATAATTCTCTCCGAAGTGCCCTCAGCCACGTGTCACGCGTCAGCTTAGCCCAGGAACAGTCTGGGCCGCCCGGGTTTGGGGCTGGGGGTGGGAGGTTTTCAAACCACCTGGGCTTGATCGCTCGAGTGGCCCTTTTTGCCTGGCACCAGCCACTGAACACCCCGCGCAATGAACGAAGGCATGCCTCGTGGATCGAGGGCTGGGCCCCTTGGGCTTGGAACTGCGCCGAAGACGACCCCTAGCATGACTTCGGCTCGGGAGTAGCCCAGGCAGTGTTCCATGATTTGATTCCCCCCAGGAGGACTCAAAACCCACGTGGTTCACTTCCCAAATATCAAATATGTACCCTCCCTCCAACAATCATGGAAGCTGACAGGAGGGTTTTGGAAGACTGTTTTCCTTTTGGGCAACCCCTTTGTGCACTTCCATGATTGTTGGAAAGAGGGTACAATGACTGGGCCCTGGGCCCTTGCATCTTGAATTGGCTTCTGTCGGACCTCTGGTGGCTGCATCAGCTAGGTGCAGCGCCTTGGGTGTGCGTCACTCCCGTGGTCGCCAACAATGTAACCATGGAGCCCTGAGCCTGCGCGGCCCCCCAAAACAAAAAACAAAACTGTGCCGAAGGGCGGTGCCCGGCGTCATACGCGGCCTTGAGATCCTGACCAGGAACATAGCTTCCGACCGGCGGAGAATGCGGAGGCTTGGCCTGTGAACGTGGCTTTTGAGTCCGCGCTAATCTGCGGGAGAGTAGATCACTTCCTGAGTGGATTGGCCGAAAAGTCCAAACTTTCTGTTTACCACCAAAATGGTGTACCCAAACAAAGCTCAAAGTCCAGGAACTCAGGAAGTGAGTAGTAGACCCCTGAGTCGGATGGGATTTTGGGATACCCGACCACTTAGGATCGGGATTCTCCACCTAAACCTTTGCAAGTGATTCGCTTTGGACCCACCACCTTGGGATTGAAGTGGGAGTCCGTTTGCTTGAGACGCCGAGTGACCAAAAAATCCTCTGCGCAGAAAATGAACCGGATTGTGCAAAACGAAACGCCACCTTCAGCGTATGCAAGCTGTCAAGCTTTGGACCAGTCGAATGAGATAACTATCCAAACGATGCAAGAAATATGGGTTCGTGTTTGTGTGGGGGGTACCCCGTTTTGGGTGCGTTTTGAGGGAAAGCCAAAAGGAAAACCGATGCCACTTTGGAAGGATCCAACCTGAAAAAGAAACACACCCATTTTGTGAATGGACGAAGTCCTGCACCACTTGGATACTTTGCCCCCGAACCGACTGGTGCATTTTGTCGACCTCACAGCATGGGCGAGTTAGCACCCGAGAATGGTGGGGAGGGGTGGGGGTGGGGGGCTGGGGGGTGGGCATTCCTCCATTGGCTTAAGTCCCCTGGAAAAAACAAAAGATATTTCCAGTAGTGAAATCGATTCCCTGTAATACCAACAGGGATTTTGTTTTATTATTTTAGGTTGTTTTTCCAACAATTGTCCCAACAGGGGAAAATAACACATATTCTTAACCAAATGGAAGCATTTCGTCTCCTCCAGCGGCTTAGTCTTGCTCACTGCCACCAGCCGCGGCGGGGCCACTTTCTCGCCAGTAAAAGCCGCCCTGGCCGCGGAAGCAGCACCCACCTTCAAAGGGCGTGTCTGACTAAGCAGGGGACCCGCAAAACATTATTTTCAATTTGTGTCTTTTTTAGGGTCCCCTCCTCCCAAAAAAAACGTAAAGAGGCAACCAGGTGAGATAAGTCTCGCAACGCGGTCTCCACCCCAATTCCTTTTGCCTGGCCTTCTCCCTCACCGCAGCCAGCTGCTCAGGGATAGCCATGAGGGTGCAGAATGCCCGGCGCATGCCAAGCCGTGACTCGTTTTGAGGTGGGTTGTGCCAACGTTGGTGACGTCGCTGTGCTTTTTCACGCGGACAAGGCTTTAGCCGAAGCCCCAGTTTACGCGTAACCGATAATTCTGCAACCCTCGCTCCCAGTCTACTCTTGTGTCGCTCAGTGAGTTTACCCACACCAAGGGCAAATCATATGACTTGGATTCGGATCCAAAATTGCCAGTGAGGGTTTCACTTCAACCCAACCATTCGTATGGGGCCTCAATGCCAAATACCTGTTTCACTTTGGACACGACCTCCTTCGTCCTTGAAGCAACCCCGTGCCAGGTCAGGGACCACGCCCGTAAAATCCAGTGCCCAAGGTAGCATGATCTGGAGCCATCTCGGGCGGATCCAAAAAAGAAGCCAACACATATTATTAAGCAATTGGAAGCAAGGTGAACGTAGATGGCATAATTCCCTTTAATTCAGCAAGTCATGGGGATGGCTACACCAAGCCGGAGAAAGTGTGGCCATCTGCTTTCACTCACCTAGCAGCTTCCCAGACTTTGGTAGTAGGTTGGAAAACATTGTAAAAAGCTGGGTATAGCTATGGGGAGGGGGTAAGCATGACAATTGCCGGAAAGAGAAGGCTAAACCACTGCAGGCTAACAGTCCATCACGAACCCACACCATTGGAGCAGTCTCTATTCCCGGCATCCTCCTGGAAACTATGGTTCTGTACACCTTGTGGCCAGAGTTGATCAGAGGCTTTTCTGGAAGAAACGAATCCCTACACAAAAACGTTGTTGCTCAAAGGGATCAAACATCCTCACGAGACCCTGACACATGCCGGGGCCAGCTTTAAACATATCTAAACCAATGCTGTTTAATTCATCAGGGTACGGTTGCTTAAATTTTGTTGATTAAGACGGCCGGAAGACCTACTGCTGATTGGGCCTAAGTATCTAGAACAAGGTTGCGGGAGACGTTTCCATCCAAACTTCGAAATAATCATAGGAGCAAACCATCGAATGTAACCAATGTATCTATCTCACTAAATCATCCCAAACGGGGGAGGAAAAAAAAAACAAACATCACTTGTCCTATGCCAATCTGATGCCCAAAGGCCAAAAACACCCCCAAAAACGCGTGTGCATTCGCACAGTTCGCGCAATTGTCGGCTCGGACCAAGCACAAAGGCCATGGTGTGGCATGTGTCGAAATAGGGTGGTATCCGATTATCCCCCCAAAACTCTAAAGAATTACACACACCCAAATCGACTTATGATGCCAAACTTGTTGATAGTGGTTGATTGAACTGGCCTGCAATGGAACATCTGCTGGACACAATCCTTGGACCTAGACCCCCCCCCTTTTTCGGTGGCCATGGGGCATAGAAACGCCTCTGGTTCCTAACCGGCAGTTGATTTTACCGGGGATGATAAAATAGGCATGTCATTTGCCACGGATGGCGCGTGTGTTCCACAACGTGGATGTCCAAGCGCGTTTGAGCAATTCCTATCCTCCCAAAAGGCATTGAGCCTGGCGTGTACTCCTCCCAAGTTGAACAACGGCTCACTTGCCCAAAGGACCCATGTCGGTGTGTCCCTTTCTTTGCGGGGAGTACCGTTTTGCTTGGTTTGTTAAACGGAAAGTAAAAGGAACCCAACCATTCTGGGGGAGGTTCCCCTAAAAAGAAAAGGACACATTCATTTGCACCCTCACATGCAAACAAACATGCAAGCAAACAAACAAGCCAAGCCAAGTCAAGCCAATCAACCAACAAACCAACAAACCAACACCCTAATCTCACTTCCTGTCGCTTCCTGTGTGGATGGGCCCAAAAAGTCTGAATTTGTTTATTTACAACTAACATGGTCCAAGCCCAAAATGACCGCAGGGGACATTCCCTGAGCCGCTCGCTCAGCCCGGAATCCAAGGCGCTGCGCCGTCAGCAGGGCTCTGACCATCTCCTCGTGGCGCTGGCATCGCATGGCCAAGGGCCGACTCTTCCTGAGAGCAGCGGCGCGTAGCGTGGGTTTCCGCGTGGCGCGTGGGTTTCCAAGGGGCCAGCAACTTGGAAGCTGATATGGACCCAGCTGATATGGACCTAATATTAACTGCACATACGGCTGTGGTTGTCAAAACCGCTTTGGATCCCATTTTGGGGGGTTGGTGAATCCGATATTACGTGGGGTTTAGATGTGTATCGTTTCTTGTGCATTTGATGTCTTGCTTTGTGTAGCTTTCATGATGTTTCACTTTGGTTATATTATATATTGGTGAAGGGCTGCTTGATGGTTTACTTGTTTTTTGCATGTGCGATATGTTTTGCCGCTTCATTGATTTGCTTGCTTCTTTGTTTCTTTATCGCGGAAACCTTCGCCGGGTCGCCGTTCGGCCACCAAATGCCGGCGGGTTCATATCTGGTGTTGCAGGGCTGTCTCTGGCCAACGCCCCCTGAAAATGGGAGTTGATGTCCCTCCTCGAGAAGGTTCTGTACCTAACATATCCTGCAAGTTCTACAAAAAGTAAGGGATACCCGAGCAAAGAACCTACATGTAACATCATGGTGAGCTTGTGGTACGCCAAGGTGACGGATTGAGGGGCTAACCCTCGCTTCTGGATGCTACTTTGGCAAATGAGGTACTCGTGTTACCCCCTGTTCGCCAGTATGTAGACGGCGGTGAATGTTCACCATTGCTCCTAAGCTACTTGGTGGGAGGGTACATACCTCAGCCTTTGCGCCCAACTTATACCCAAATGTTTCCCTGCATGTAACTACATTCAAAAGCTGGCAAACACATTTAGTGCGCAATTCATCGCAAAATAATGTCACGCCATATTTGGGCGTGCCGAAAAAACGTCCCTGAGCCCGCTTTCAAGCAACTCCAGAAAGGGTCGGCTACCCCTAGGTGGCATAGTTAGAAGGCAGCCCTCTCTCAAAACAAACCCGGCAACTGCATTCGGCAGCAAATGATGTGGGCAAGGCGCCACTTGTCCAAGCGGGGCTTGCGCTTGAGCTTGGGCGGGCGTGCCAAGTCCAGATCTTCCGGGGGCGGCCAAAAGCGCACCACCTGAAGGGGTCTCAAGGTCTGCGGGTCTGCGGCTGGGTCCCTAGGATACAATCGGAACAGCTTCACCAACTGCAGCGGCTTTTCCGTGCGAAGCGGGTGGTTGGATCTCTGATGTACCCTTCAAGATAGTCAAGGACGGGAAAAGAGATCCAAGGGCAAGTTGGTTACCCTTTGTGCAGCTTGTTTCTCGAGGACACCACAAGGAACCCGAGCATAATTTTAGGATAGTGCCAGGATAGGCTAAAAACTTGGCTTACACAATCACGCTATGAGCCCTTTAAGGAAACGGGAAAATATTGGGGACCCAGTTTGATTTTCTATTCTCTTGAAACGCCGGCCAACCTGGGGGACAGCTCTGACTGCTGAAACTGCCACGAGCTATATCCCCCCAACTGTGCAACCGCATGTTCGCGGGGATTTTGGGAATTTGTCTTTGACAAAACTCGTTTGAACCCCAAATCCAGTACTTGGAACGCCGGCAAGAACAACCATCTGCATGCACTAGCTTGTGCCACACACACAAATACACACACAGAAACACGCACGCAAACCGCACGCCACACTCCGACTCTTTTGCCCTTGGGACCGGCCTCCTCCCAGTCCCCACTTGGCAGCTTCAGGAACCAGGTCTCCACCCCTGCAGTCTCCAGCATATGGCGCGCCTTAGCAGGGCTGTGAGGCCGGCCTGTAAGTTGAAAACCGAAAGAAAAAAAACACTTAGGCGCGTTTTAAATTGAGGGGGCCGGATGTCCCCGAGGTTCCAGAGGTTCGGTGGGGAATCGATGTCCGAGGCGCGGCAATTGCGGACGCAGAGTCGCCCTTCGGGCCAGGCAGGCCCTCAGGAGGCGGGTAGTACTTGGGCTCCTGAGGCAAGTCCCGCTTGCCCAGCGAGACCTTGCCAAACACATGTCGAAAAGGTAAACCAAAAGGACAAAGAACAAAGAAAGGCTTTTAGCTTCTGACATCCTACGAGCTCAAAAAATTGACCAAGGGGAGGTCCAAAGGTCAGTTGCGAGCAAGGAGACTGGGCAAATCACAAAACCCTCAACTATGACTGGGTTCTTATTTGTCACTCCTTTGGGGCTACGCTTTTATCCTGGAAACAAGAAGTTGGCAATGTTCTGCACGTGAAAAAGGCAGTTGTTGGTAGTGCTTGAGGTCTCCCTCTCTCTCTCTCTCTCTCTCTCTCTCTCTCTCTCTCTCTCTCTCTCTCTCTCTCTCTCTCTCTCTCTCTCTCCCTCCCTCAACTCCTCCTCCTCGTCCAAGTATGGATGTTCCTCGTAGGGCTCCTGCGGAACCCCCGGCAAGCCGGCGGTCAAGATTTCAAGTGGGAAGTAACATAGCGGGCCCTACAAGCGATCCTGGCAACACATGGTAACCCTTTTCAGGAACGTTTCCGCGCTTTGCTGGTGGGGGAACCAGGAACCAACCAAACGAAAAGGGAGTAACTACCACCAAATAGCTGGGACCATGATCCAACGCGGTTTGGTGTTGGATGCTTGGACAAGCTGCAGCACCTTGAGGCTTATATGTACGCACTTTCATGAGTTGTAGCACATGTTGGCGCGTAAATATGTGTTTCGTCGCGCATCCAAAGAACTGCTAAAATAAAGTGTGCCATGATTACACGGATCGAAGCCGTTCAAAAGCACGCAAAACAAGCACAAAGGTCGACGGGGGTTTGGGTCAGGTACTCCTCTGCATGCAAAAGGATTGCACAACTCGCCTGAATCACCCAAGTTGCCCATACCCATCGCCTCTTGGCCTCCTTTTGGGAGAAGCAATATTTATGGGCAATCTTACGCAAACAAGAACTTACATCGCTGTCCTCCACCGGCTTTGGCGGCTCCAGCTGCTGCCTCGGCTTCTGACAAGGTTTCTCTGCTGCTAACTTTTATGGAATTCCCAAGTGGGGGGGGGAACAAGGGTTTCTTCGGGGGTCCCCCGACTTGGACCCACCAACACCCCTGTCCGCTAAGAAAAGCCCATCCCATAAATGGGAACCCCAAAAAAGGCACACCTAAACCCGAAGCCGCCCTTCTCAAAAAAAAACCAACAAGGCAGCCCCAAACAGCAGTCGACCCCAGCCAGCCGTTTCGGCGGTTTCGGTTTCTTGCCGCGGCAAAGCGCATCGCCGGCATCGTCGCGCTGGGCGCCGGTGTGCTGGGCGGAGGCGGCAGGGGCCTTGGGGCGAAAAATCGGGCGATGCGCCGATGGGGAAACGGACGTGGGGGGGGGGGATAACCCTGGGCCATGGAAACTAAGCTACAACAAAACAAATAAAGGATCCCCTAAAGGATTAAGGATGAACCGAAAGGATTGAAGTTAAGCCTAAAGAATTGAACATGAACCTAACAGGATTGAAGTTAAACCTAAAGGATTCCAGGGAATTCAACAAAAGCAATTACAAACGGAAGTTACTGTAACCTCAGGAAAGGAGCCAAGAGCCCTATGAAGAAACCCAAACGGACCCTCTGATTGGAAGAGCCCGATTCACAAGATTTTATTTTTCTCGGTGGTTGAACCATAGGGGATCCCAGGAGGGATCTTCCTTTGAAGTTTAAAGCATAAGATCCAAATATTGTCTTAGTACGAATCAAGCCTCAAGACAAAGCCTGGCAAGACTTCCTCGCTGTGTGTGCCTTGTTTGAAGGATCCCGAACGGATGGCTTCATGCGTTGTGGTTCGTTCAATCTTGCGTTCCTCACTTCTTCAATGGATTCACCGACCTCCATTTGCTTAAGTCCCCTGGAACAAATGAAAATAATTCAGTAGTGATAGATTCCCTTCAAAAGCAACAGGTGAGAAAACACTAAAAAACGATTCTTGATCAAATGGAAGCCGAACAAGTCTCCACTTGTTGTTTACCATCAAACACGGCCTGTCCAATCATCCAAGTCCGGGAACTGGCCGAAGAGCGTTACAGCCGTCCCTGGCAACTGGTTCTTGCAACAAAGGCTGCATAGAGTATAACATGACTTTATTGTCACTTTGAGTTCCAAAAGGAACCTTCATGGGTAATCTCGTTCAACCCCTCGGTGAGTCGTTGTTCGGCTATTGGCCCGCGAAAAAAGATGACCTTTGGGCTGGCAAATGAGAAAACACTTGCCCCAAAAGTTAACAAGGTCAAAGATCCAGGTTGGATGTGAGGCACATTCTGGCTGCACCCCCCCCCTTCAAAGTAAACAAACAAACACAAAACAAGCAACATCCCCATCAGCAACCCCGGGAAGCCTTCCACAAACCGTTGCGGAGCCGTCTGGGCACAGACCCAACTTCCAGCTGCTGCAAACCAACACAACGAATACAAATAACCAACATAAACATATATGTGGTGTTTGTTTTGTGCAAAGAAGAAACACAACATACAAACAACCCAAAAAAACACAAACAAACAAACAAACAAACAAACAAACAAACAAACAAACAAACAAACAAACAAACAAACAAACATTGTAACACACATGTTTTGCTTGTTTTGCCTAAACCGAAAACAACATATATCAAATAATACAAACAAACTTGCGCTACCGTTCTCACCGGCCGGGCGGCAGTCCCTGGGGCGGCAGCTTGGGAGGCGGCGCCTGCGGGCTGCCAAGCTCCCGCTTTTTGTTTGCTTGTTTTTCGCACGGGCGAGCTGGAAACATTTGGCCCAAGGATTTAGGCCTCCGGAGGAAACTCGGTGGCGAAATCTGATCGCAGCCCTGCTAAAAGTGAATATCTTTTAGTGGTCTAATGCGGAAAACCCAAATTAGTTGTCAAAAAGTTAAAGTCCTAACACCCAAGCAAAATACACCAAAGGAAATGAACTGCAATGGGCAGAGGTGAGCGGGCTGTGACATGAGGAGGTCAGTGAAACAATTGGGAATGCCACATCTTCATGAACATGTGATGAAGGAAAGCCAAGGAGGAGAAAGTTATCTCAACAAAAAACAAAGATGGTTCCTCAAAGACACCGGCCGACCCCATTTTAGTGGGAACCCCGAAACAAAAGGAAAGGAAAGAAAGGGTGCCATTCAACTGGGAAAAGAGTTGGGCCCACCCCCGTTCAGTGGTGGCTGAAAGGGAAACGACCACATTTTCTGACTTTGATGACCCCCAGAAACCGTCAAAATCATGACCCCCACATTTTTGTGACTTTGATAACCCCCACAAACCGTCAAATAAATAGAACCCCAGTGTTGGGCCAAAGGAGCACGGGCGTCAACTCGGGACTCGAATCCCGCCTGGGCGCTCGCCTCAAACGCTGGGCCTGTGGCCACCTGGGAAGAAGCTTACCGAGCCACCTGGGAAGAAGTTTACCTTAGGGATAAGGGTTTCGGGTTTTGGGTTGATAAGCCAAACAGAGTAGAATTAAGCACGAGCTTCCTTTCAGTGCCCTCGATGCTTTTGGAGAGCGGCTGGTTTGCTGCCGTGGAAGCGTCTTTCGACTGATTTCGGGGGGGAGGTTGGGGGAAAGGGTGGGGGAAAAGGGGGCTAAAAAGAAACGTTCGCTTGACGCCTCGAATTCTCGAATTGCTTTCGGCCCATGCGCGCGCTCCTTCTGCTTCCTTTGTCCTTGGGCTTCCCTGGCCCGGCTTGCGATTGATCCGCGGCTGGTGGGCTTTTCTCTGTTTCGGCGTATCTGGATCTTCATAGCTTGCCTCTCCCCTGCTGACTTTTTGGACACTTTGGTTCAGTTTCCTCAAGGCGTTTGATTGAAGATCGCTTCCCCCTTCTCTTCTCTAGCAGAGTCCGCATCCCTCTTATACTTGCCGTGGTTCGTGCGCTGGCCCATCAACTTGCATCTCGCTCCTGCAGGTTTGTTTTCCATTTGGCTCAGTACACACTTTGTCTGCGAGTGCGCTCTGCAGTCTCGGCAGCTCCACCAACTCTCGACGCGCCCATGGCTGCTGCTCCATCCACTCCGCAGACCTTGAGGCCCCCTCGCGCACAGTCAAGTTGCGGAGCTGCACGTCTGGAGCCCTATCGCTCTCGGCAATGATGATGTAAGCTGTAAGTACCTTCGGGAAAACAGTTGCCAAAGACTAAGACAGTGTCGACGAATGCGGAAAGCTGCAAAGGCTGAAAAGCGCGCGCCTGTGCAGGTTTTAACATCCCTGACAGGGAGACAGTTTGCTTCCAAGCCAAGACGCAACACAAAAAACGTCTCCAAAACACCCACCCCAGCAGCATGAAAAAAGAATCAAAAAAACAACGCAATCCCCTTGGAATTGCAAGACACGTGACTTTCAGAATTGCAAGAGTTTCGCGGCGGCGAGACAGCCGGCTGCCATGTTTTTGGATGCTCTGATCCATTTTGGAAAAAAAAGGTCACTTAACCCCCAAATCAAGAAGGTGCAAAAACATGCTGGCACAACTATGCTGGTGGTCAAAAGAAAAACCAGGACTTGGACCGCAGGTTGTAAGTCCTTGGTTCCATTTATCAGGGCTCTAGGGGTAACTTCCCCATTCTTTCCAGGGATCTTTCTAGAATACCACCAAAACCCCTGAACAAAATGGCGATCGGCTGGGGAAATCAACCGGACACCGGCAACGAGTCACCAAATGCCCATCACCACACCCCTACAGACCCCTAAAGGATAAGCCAAACAGACCAAATTATAAGCACCAGCTTCTTTTCAGTGCCCTCGATTCAATTTTTGGATGTTATGGTCCATTTTGAAAATAAGGTCACTTAGTTCCAAATCAACAAGCAAAACAAATGCAGGCGAACATATGCGGGCAACTGATCCCTACATATGTTGCATGAGGCTTCACGGTCAAATGTCTTTGGGTGTCAGCGGTGGGAGTCGGGAGGCAGGTCCTTTAATCTGGGCGTGGCTTCAAGCCAACACCTGGGATGCAAACGATGGGTGTATCGGACCCTTGGCAGCAGCTTCCTTCTTGGTTGCCCTTTCAATTATATATATATATAACTTGGGCCCGCTCAAAGAAAGCCATGCACATCACATTGCACCCATGTCCCATTCTTGTCCGCCTTCATTTTGATTGGCCAAGATTATCAGGATGTCACCAAACGCTAACGCAGCACCATCCGGGATTCCATGCCTGCGGCTGTGGCACCGTCTGTGGCGTGGCTGCTGGCTGAGTGCCTGGCCAAATGTTTAACTCACCTCCGATCGGACCAAGGAACCTCGGCTTCCTTACCCCAAGGCAATCTGGGGCTGCCAAAGATTATAGGGACTGCTTTCTCGGAGTGCCAACAACTCGGACACAAGAATGCACGGTGACGAGAAAACCGGTGCCGATCTGTTCAGTACATGGTGCGGCTGGGGTAGAGCTCCAAAAAGTGTCGAGAAGAAGATCCCGGAAAAAAAAAAAAAAAAAAAAAAAAAAAAAAAACATCCAAACAGATTGTTCAGAAACTGAGACGGGTACATGCCACCAAGTGCCAAAGCCGAGTAAAAACGATCCAACATCACAGCCTATCTGCCGGCCTTGGCTCTCGCCATGTTCTCACGGAGGCTACTGAACGGCTCCTAGAAGGGGCCGTAACCTGACATATGAAACTGGACAAAACAAAAGAGTCTAGAATGAAGAACACATAAATAAATAACCATAAACACATGTGTGTGCGTGTATGCAACTCATCTGGAGGGGTTATATATCTTCATTTGTGGCGTGTATGGCGCACAACCACGCCTACAGCCCACTCGACCGCCCCGGTTTTCAAAGACTCCGGGGATTTCGGAAGAGCGCAGCTAGTGAAAGGATAATTGGTCAGATGATGTCAGATGGATTGTGAGCACAGCCCAAGCCCCAAGGCTATGGCATCTCTGCCTTCCAGAAGGTTCCCGCTCCTTTGGGGATACCACACGGGCGAAGGGGTTACCTGAGGTACAGGGGCGAACCCCCTTTCCCTTAGGGAAATTGGAGGTTTCCTTTAGGTGTTCCTTCTTTCTTGTCCTTTTGTTTGCAGAAGGGGTGACCGAGGAATCGCGCCTGCCATGGGTGCCATGTTGGTCATGGCTGCCATGGAAGGCATAGAGCCCAAGGAAAGTCCCGGCAGACCTGACGAGAAGGGTCGCTCCCAAAAGGCCGGTCCGGTCCCCCAAATCTGTGCCTAACAAATCACAGCGTCGTTCTTTTTCACATGTCTTGTCTGTTCTTGTCTGGCATCTTGAAGGGTTGTGCAGAGTTTCTGGGGACACGTTTGGTGGTTGTTGAATTCCCTTGATCGCTAAGAGCGGTGTTGACCAAAAGGCTCTTGGCCAATTGCTGTGGAATTCCCCGGCTCCCTTTGAAAGCAAAGTGGCATCAACAAAGTGGCACTGAGGAGGCCCTCTTGGACGGGCAGAAAATCTCGGCCCTGTGGAAAGTTGGAAGGTCCCTTGGAATGGGCGCCTAGCTGTTGCAGGCAAAGAACCCCTCAAACATAGCAGCGCATACCACAGGTTTTTTGGGTCCGTTGGCAGGGCGGGCCGGCAAACATGGGAACCAGCCATTTGACCCTTTTCTGAGTACAAAAAAGGCACCCTCTCCTTTCAACACATCCTCTCTGAGCCCATCTATGTTCAACCAAACAGCGGGTCAAACCTTCCCGTCCATCCCCAGCTTGGCGTAAGGTTGCTTCCAAGACTCATTGTGACAAGAGTACAAAGCTGATCTCTGCAAAGGGGCGTTGGCCGTTCGCATGTCCAGGTCAGCACCGATCACATAGAAACAACTGGGCCCCCGAAAAGAGAGAGAAAGGCGTCTGATTGCTCTTGAGGTTCTCGACCTGGAAATCAGAGGTTAACCTTTTGAGACCTTGGGACCAAAAGCTTCACCTTGTGGGAGCTGGACGAAATGGTTGCCAAAACAAGACGCCCAAAAGGTCAGATCCGGTCGATTCGCCCTTGGGCAAGCGAGAAAGCGTGAGGTCAGCTTTGAACAAAGCGTTTGCTACACATAACTTCCTAGTGCACGCCGCGAACTGGAGACACATGGATGCAAAGACTTGACACGTGGTAAGCTGCTAGCAAAACAGACTTGTCTGTTGCAGCCCCCGGAGATTTCAGAATGAAGAGCCCAAACAGCCGAAACAAACGGCGAACAAGAAGCAACATCCAACAACAATGAAGCAACGAGGCTGACTGTTGCTAGAACAAAAGGAAGCGCCCCTAAGAGTAAAAAAAAGTGCTGAACACCTCAAAGTGCATGTTCTTTTTTTCTTCCAACAAGGGTGACTTAGGAAGAAGAACAAACAAACAAAAAATCACCCCCTGGCTGGCCTAGTCCTGGCATGCCAGGCATTGGCAGGCCTGCCGCTTTTGCGGCGAACTCGGGCGAAGCTCCAGGCCGCCATGCCATGGGGCCATGAGAGGACTGAACAAAGTCTTTGGTCCATCTGTAAGCCCACATATCTTGTTGAAACCGGGGTAGACGCAGAAACCCGGTGGTTCATTACACCCAAAAGGGGAAGCCTTGGATTCAGGTTTACTAGCTCCTCCAGGAGTTTGAGGTTAGAATAAGGGCACCAACTTGTTTCTGTCTATTTGAGTAGGGGACCCTCCCCCAAAAAAGTTGGCAAAAGGGCACTACTGGGTCCCCCAGCGTCTGTAAGCCAACGAAGCCCATCTGTAAGGGGTAGCTTCCATTTCCATTCATTTCAGGGATACCAACGTTTTTCCAACCAAAAAGTTGGTAAAAGGGCACTACTGGGAGACCTAGCATCTGTAAGCCCACATTAGAAGGGGTAGCTTCCATTTCCATGCATTTCAGGGATCCTTTTTTCTAGAAAACCACCAAAAACCCTGGGGAAGTGGCTGGTTTTTGAAAAGAACGATGCCTGAATAACATGGACAAGGAATCAACCCCCAGATTAGAATAAGGGTACCAACTTTCTTATGTAGTGTATTTCAGTTGGGGAACCCTCCCCCACAAAAGTTGGTAAAAGGGCACTACTGGGAGACCTAGCATCTGTAAGCCAACAAAGCCCGGTTTGAAGTCGGCCTCCTGTTGCTTTGTTGGTCGCACGTGGGGGGAGAAAAAAAACACTTGCACGCACGCACTTGGAAGCACTGGAGGCTTGAGCTTTGTCTTGACACGGTCTAGCCTCCAGGTCCCTTGACCACCAGGCCATAAGTCCAGGGGGCACCTTCCCCATTCTTCTTTCCAGAAAACCTCCAGAAACCCATGATTGAAAGAAATGGAGAATCAACCCCTGGAATAAGGGTTGAAACAAAAACATCACTCCAGGATTTTCTCCTGACTCCCCCGGGCTGTCACAGGGGGTAACAGGTCAGGAATGTTGCAACTACCTTGGCTGTTGACCCCAACCCAAAAGAGTTCGTCGCTGGTCCATATTTGGCCAAAGTCTGCTTGTTTGCTCATTGATAATTAAGTGGGAAGTGCTCTTTCCCGGCTCTTTTGCAAGTCCCTAAAATGATTGCTGACATGGGCATGTCCCTTGACATTGGGAACCAGCAGGTGAAGGTTGTCGAACAGCTCAGCAAGGGAAGACTGGGAGGGCCTTTGTTGAGGATACTCTTTGGGGATTTGCAGCGGAACAGCGAAACCGACACCCATTTTGTGGATTGGGGTCGGCCTGGTCTAACTAGATGCGCTGGGTAGTCAATAACCCTACCCAATCTACCCCCAATCCTGTCTCATCCCGATTCCAATGACAGCTTCGAACATGTTAGACCTCTTCTTGCAGTACTTGTTGTTCAAATAGTCGTTCTTGGAGTCCCTCAACAAAATGAAAAGATTGGATGTGGCGGACCAGTGGCGGAGTGACACGAGTGCCCCAAGCAGGATTTACCCCGCGCTTGACCGGCATAGTCGACATGCTAACCCACGACATGTTCTCCCATGAGACAAGACTCCCATGTTCCTGGTCCCATCCATATGGAAACTCGCAGAGGGGTCTGGAAGACACCCCTGGAGGGTTCCATGTTAGGTGGCCAGAATCAGTTCCGGAACCTCTCGACACTTTCTGCTGGATAAGGACCCCCCTTCCAACCGTGGCATGAACACATAGTGACAATTTTGCCGACTCACTGGATAAGGACCCCCCCCCCACGTGCCTATTTTGCCGACTCAAACCCCAAAGAAACCAAAACCCTAAACTCAGATGCCCAGTGGCCATGGGCAAAAAAATATATTATTTTTTTGGTTTGTTGAGCTTAAAGGGGAACCCTTCCCAAAAAACGAGAAAAAAGGGCGGAATCCACTGGGCAACTGCGGTGAGAAGATTAGCAATGTGTGAATCACTACCTAGCTTACTCTGCGTTCGACTGCTGAAGAAAGGCTGTAAATGACTTCCTCCCCCCAAAAAAAAAGAAAAGAAAAGAAACAGAAAAACAAGAGGAAGCCACCCACTGGGCAACTGGGCAAATGACGCAGGCCGCAAGCGGGGGAAAAAAGAAGAAGAAAAAAACGGCGAACCGCCGCGCCTCCCAGGCCAGGCAGGCCCATGGCCATGAGGTTTGGCAGCAGGCCTCAGCGCGATCCCAAGGGCATCCGATCAGAGGAGTTTTTTCCGGCTGGATGTGTTCACGTGGCAACCCTCGGTAGGTAATTAAAGTGAAGATCCCAAGGAGCCGTTTTCCGGCTGGATGTGTGCACTGCAGTGCAACCCTCGGCTTTAGGTATCTCGCTTTGGTGGATTGGTCAGAAGTCGAAAGAACTTGTTTACCACTAAAATTTGGCCCACCCGACAGGTTTCAAGTACAGAAACGCCTTGCAATGATCCATGCAGTTTGTCCCGGGCCAGTGACCGGACAGGTAGGAAGGCCAAAAGCGAGCCGCTAAACAAGTACAGGACCACACTGGCTCACCAACGCATGAACGCAAACTGACCCCCCCCCAAAAAAGAACCGGACAACGACGCAAACTACAACCCTTCGTGCCAAGAACGTTGCCAACAGCTTGCATGCCAACCACCATGGCGAAAAAAGAACACATAAACTGTTCCGTTCACAGTTCATATCCTCAGGTACCACAGGCCACCAGGTGGGTGATATTTTTCAGCCTGAGTTGTGAGTCATATTTAGGGTCTATCGTGAAGGTCTCAAATGCTTGTGGCAGGCCGAGCTCAAATCCTTAGGGTCGCTCATTTTAGACCCTGTGTAGCGAAGGGTTGGCTGGTTGTTTGCTCAAAAGCGAATCCGCACCAAAAAGGACCTCTGATGCCGCGCTGGCGCCCGGTCCCTTCATCCAAGTCCTTTCCTTCCACCGCCCGCTAGGAATTCTCAGACCCGAAGGGCGTGGAAAAGATTGGGCATAATTATCTGGAAGAAAGGGCCCTGTCTGTCTTCTCTCTCAATCGCTCACTCCATGATTAAAGGTGAACACAACCAACAATAGCTAAAACGTCGTCCATTAAGGGCTTGATTTAGGCTAAGGTCAGCCACTAAAGGGTCCGACATGGCACCGGTTCACATTGATGGATCTATGCAATCAGCCTTGGAGGTGGTTGTCCGAGTTCTTCTTTGCTGTGAGGATACCGCCCCAGCTGCCTAGTGACCATGGCAGAGAAGACTTTGAGCTCTTTCTGGGACCAAAGCAATCTTTAATGGGATGCCCCCCCCCCTCCTTCCCGGCGAATTCCTCGCAAATCGGATCCTGCCTGTCTGCGGCATCATGCCCATCTGCGCCATCATCATGGCCTGATGCTTTTCGCTTCAGCACCGAGTCCCAGTTTTCCTGTTGACACGGATTAATCCGAATCGATTCTTGGGGCATCCAACTTCTTCTAGGGTACCACAAAGAAGTAGAATCCTTGTTGGCCTTGGTTCCACTCCGAAACAAACAACCCATCGACGAAAAGGGAGTGGTTGGACACGGGGATACAGGGCGCAAAATTTCGGGAGACCTTCGTTCAGTTGATTCAAAGGGACACCTTTGCAGTGAACAGAAGCCTCAATTTGCGTAAGTCTCCCGGAAAAAACATGTCCGATAGTGACCGATTCCCTCCAAAACCAACTGTTGAAAATAATAAAAACAATATTCTTAATTGCGCATTTGGAGGGAAGCAAACAGGGGCACCGGAGGTCTGGTACAATGGGACTTCCGTGGGACTCTTCGGTGGGCTCGCCGGGGTCACCTCCCAATCGACCCCTGCGGAACTTCGCGCCTGCATGGGGTCCATCATGCCGAGGCCGGGCATGGAGCCAGGCATCGAGCCAGGCATCGAGCCAGGCATGGAGCCACCTCCGCCGGCACCCTGCCCCTCCCAAGTGGTCTCATTCTTTCACCAAAGTCACCCCTGTTCAGGGGAAAAAAACAGTTGACCCAACACAATGACCCCCCACCCACGACTTCAGTGGGAAAGCTAGGGGAAAAAAGAACAGTTGACCCAAAGCAATGACCCCCCACCCGCACGACTCTTTCTTGTCCATGTCCGTCACTGTCCAAAAAAACAGGTCGCAACACCCCCTTCCACACCCTATGAGGACACTGCTGTCAGTTGTAGCTACTGACCCAAAGGCAGAAAAGTGGGACCATTTCTTGACGGAGCTGATTCCATTTATCCACCAAATCTGCCAGTGAACACCTGATATTTAAACTAGGTGTTGACAAACGTTGCCCAGGCAGGCGCGCCTTGCGCGTTCTGCGCGTTCTGCGCATTCTGCGCGTTCTGCGCGTTCTGCGTGTTCTGCGCGGGCGCCGGGCTGTCTTGCGCCTGGCGTGCGGGTGATGCTTCAAGGAGTCCGATGCTTTCTTTCCTCTAGACGAAGCTCCGAGCTCAAGGGGACCTCCCAGCTCACTTGAAGTTTAGTGAAGGAACTGCTGCCCACTCAGTGGCTTGGTAGCTTCCGGGGTGCTTTCCCATCTGCCATCAAGAACCAAAAACCCGTTCAACTCCAAATCCAGTTCCCAGCGAGGTGCGATAGGGGTCCCAGGGGCCCAAGCACACCACCAGCATGGTTTATAAGTTCCATTTCTCACCCCTGCATCTCTCGCCAAAGGAAACCCAAAGGAACCTGAACACATTCATGGGTGGCTACCCGAACAAAGCGGAAGTCCTTTTGTCAGGAGCTCGCCTGTCAAAAGGCCGGGGCTCCATGCCATCCACCCCAAAACTTGGCCCAGGGAAACCAACATCCATGGAGGATGCTGTCGTAAAGCGAACCAGAGGAGAAAAACACAAACAAACATAGACACGAAATCGGAGAAGCCCCCCACTGCTCAAACAAACAAATCCGGTTGGTTTCCCTTTACAAGGAAACCAACATGACCTTTTGGTTCAAAATACGTGAGGCATAAAACAATCTACAGCCGTGGAACCCATCTATGTCTAACGAAACGAACCTAGGTCCCTGTTTCCTGTAGTCTGTTTTAGTAAGGGAACCCTCCCAACCAACAAAGGGATGAGAAAGGGCGGGGGACCTAGCAAACTAACCCTGAAAAGGACACCTACGAAACCAGCCTTCCGCGAACGAAAGAGAGCAGCAGTTCCTCGCCTCTGGTGCCGGCGACGCGGGCGTCTCCGGTTTGGGCCGTTTGGGCTCTGGTGAGGGTGATGGCCTCGCCGCGGCCGCCGCTTCCTCACGCGGAGAGGTTTGGGACTTCACTGTGCCCGCTTTAACAATCCCCAAAATGACACGAGCCAAATAGTGGCTCGCAAGACAAGAGCTTCAAAAGTGACTTTGAGAACATCCATCAAACTGTTCATGGAACCGCCTCAAATGCGAAGGAAACTGAGCTGCCGCAAGGGTTGCCCAGACCATTCGCCTTCGCCTGAACCGAATCGAACCCGTCCTTGGCCTCACGCTCCGCTTGCCTCCGACACGGCAAGCTGAGGCAGAGCCCAGTTCACCAGAACACGGATTTGGGTGACCGGGCGCGTCTTCTTTTGTGGATACTTGTTTTTCACAGGGACATTTGACGCCCATTAAGCTTCGAAGCAACAAAGTCCATGATTTAAACCTGTTATCAACAGGGGAAAACCGCGATTTTGAGAAACACACGTCCCCATTGGCCATGAGGGAAAGGTCCTGGCCCTCAATTGTTTTTTTTCTTCAGGGACCCCTGGTTGCTGATTGCCATCCCAAAAAGAAGAGGTCACTCACTTTTGCCCAACTGAAAACAAGAATCTGAACCAAACATGTAGAGACCGACAAGGTCCCAGGATGGGGTGTTCGCTTGAAATGGAAAGCGCTTCTTGAACATCGGTTAAAGGCCTGCTTCCCAGTAGCAGCTAACCTCATTCGCAAGGAAGAGGCTGGTTTGCATATGCATGTGCCACATGAAAGTGTATGGACACATGTGGGTATAGATGTGCGCACATGTACATACATATATACACGGCACATGTACATACATATATGCACTAATATATATATATATACACCTATGTGTGTATTCCAGATTGTTGAATGGTGACCTCTCTCCGTATTCCTCACTTCCCATTCGGTTGGGCAGACCAAGTGCAGGCTTTTTTGAGTGCTAATGCTAGATAGCGATTAATAAGACGGGAGTGCATACAGAAAAAGAATCTCAAAATTATTCACTCTCCTGAAAAGCAAAAGGGGTAGGTATTACAGAAAAACAATCTGCCCGAAATCCCGAAAATATCCCCTTCCAAGAATGGACTATTTTTGAGGGTTGAAACGTTTGAGTCCAGCCAGAAATGTCCAGAATTTCTGGATTGCTTCCTGTCCCAAACCACCAAATTCCTTATCAATCCCTTTACTAGAAGATGCACCCTGACAAATTTTCAAGGGGGTGGCACACGGAACCCCCAGGAAGGCAATAATGCAGTTTGTTTAAGGGTAGGGAATTGTGAAAACAATTGCCAGGGCAGCCTGCCAAGAAGAAGAACCAATACTGAACCAATTCTAAACTGTAGTGAGTCAACTGAAAAGAATACTGAACTAACACTAAACCAATTCTAAACCGTAGTGAGCCAGCTCAAAGGAAGACTAAACAAATACTAAACCAATTCTAAACAATACTTACTGGAAGACTACTCAGGCAGGTCTCAGTCTGACCCCCATTTTTTGGGGGGGTTCTCGCCATTGACCCCCCCCCAATTCGTTTGAGGGGCCCTTTATTAATCACTCTCCAACATTACTCACTTTGCTGGTTCTCAGACTCCGGGAATGAGGAATGACCCCCCAAATGAACCATCCAATTGTGGATTCCTGTACGGGATCTCCTTCCAGTTCATGTTTATTTCCCCTTGGTTGATGAACTCGGGCCCGACTGACCTCCAGTAAGTAAAACAAGCACTCTTTTGGTGTGGCTGTGAAGGAAAGCCAAAGACAAAAGCAGTCATTCTGTGGGGTGGCAAACCCTAGAATTGACCCGCTAGGGTTCAGCACCAGCAAGTAAGTATTCGAGATGGGCTGCTTTTGTCTTGGTCCGCATCTGGGGCACACAGAAAACAACATGTTCAGATGTTGTTTCATATTTAGTGGACCCTAAACAAAATGTTAGTAAATAGGTTTGGAGCCCCAGTGGTATTCTTGGCACACTCCGGGTTCTAGCATTGCACAGAATAAGAGTTCACCAATGCAACACCTGGCTGGTGCATGGAAACCTCCACCCTCCCTCCCACAAACATGGCACCTGGCAGAGGGGGAGCGTTCAAGAGAAATCGATCTTCCAGGTGCCCTCCTACAAATGTTTCGTTCATCTACGTTAGTGGGAGGGAGGGCAACCCCTGCTCACTTGCGATTCGTCCACAACTTGGTTGCTTGCGAGATCCCTCTGCAAAAAGCTTGTCGCTTTTTGTGGAGGTCAACATTCGGAAAATCCCGCCTGCTTCAACCCAAAAGTGTTTCAGTTCAAAGATCCGTTGCCAAGTGGCAAGCAAGGCTCGCGTTGATCTGTGTCAAAAGGGAACCGGCCCAAAAGGAAACAGGACCATCGGTGACTTCCGAGGCCACGGAGGCCCATTTCTCAACTCTTGCCCAACTGAAAACAAGAAAGTTGCACATGTGCATAAGACTCTTTGAAGCACCACTCAGGTGCTACTGAGGCCTTATTCGCAAAACGGTGCCTCCTTTATTGCCGCATAAGGGTTAGTGCCAAAATGGGAGGATTGCCCAGTTCCACTGGGCAGCTCCCCTCAGCAGCTGATGGGAGTAGGATTGATGCCACTCCCACAGCGAGGGAGGAATCCTCCCACCTCACCGGATGCCCTCCCGGCATCATGGGTGAGGAAGGAAAGTAGCGAAGATCAGCTTGATCAATTCGCTTTCGACTGAGGGGAAGACCCGGTTCTCAGTCGGAAATTGCGGGTCCGGATGAGTAAGTTCATCCGCCCATGTGTTAAAGTCGCGCTTCACATGCGACGGTCCTAACATGACCTGGTGGTCATGCAGTGTTAACACAATTTCCATGAGGATGGCCGCATTGGGCATCCTGCGAGTGGAATCGTTAAGCAGGGAGAAAACGTTTCCCTGGTTATCACTAGCAACCAGAATCCTAGTGTGAGAAGCCGAGCCGGCTGCACAAAGCAGAACAGCCCTCACCAAAAGGAGGAGGCCGAAGAGCTCCAAGGCCGCTATCGCCCGCTGCGGGTCCCCAGTAGTGAAGGCCCACGGCTCGCCCTCCGGTGTGATTCTGTGTTGGAACCACTTCACTCGGGACTTGTCGGGGTTGGGCACGTCCGAGCACCAACCACCAACCCATGCATGGTCCGCCTGTTTGCCAGCTCCCGCATCAGATGCCCCCGTCCATGGAAGTGTGGGAGCAAATGGAGATGCCAGTGGGAACCTCTGGTTGAAGAGCTTCCCCAGAAGGATGGCCAGAGCACGAACCAGCTTCGGTGGCCTGCCCGAAGTGGTGCAGGCCTTCTTCCAGCTCCAAAAGGGCTGGAGGAAAGGTTTCGTCAATGGACACGCCGAAGTAGCCCATTGAATCCGGCCCAGGGCTTGTTCCACCTCCTTGCTGGTAAAGATGTCCCCCTGGGCCAGCCGTTTGAGAGTGGCCAGGATTATGACGTGCTTGACTGGAGCCAGCAGCACACAGGGCGTGATTGGGTCCACCACGAATCCCAACCAGGTATTGACCGGGGAGAGCGCCGTCTTCTTCCAAGAAAGCGGGACTCCCAGCGCCAGAAGAGTGGCCAGGATGGCTGTGGCGTCCCAGTCCGCCCTGCTGCATCTGAGGACCCAGCAGTAGTCGTCCACAAAAACTAAGTGCCAGTCCACCTGAGGGAAGATGTAGTACAAGAGTCTGAGCACCAAGGATGCCTTTCTTCCCCAGTACAGTTGTGCCGAGGCCATGCCGTACGTGCCCACTCTATTGACCCACCACCGGTTCTGGATGCAGGCCACCTGGTATTTCCAGTCTTTCTGGAGCACTTTTATGCGCCTGTGGGCCTTGGTGACATCCGCCTTGAGGATGATGAAGGTTTCCCCCTGTGTCGGCGGCTGCCACGTCAGGGGTTCCCCCCTGCTCCCCCCAGGGCGTTCCGTGCCTGGGGGGGTTGGGGGGAATGGGGCCCTCCTATCAGGGCCCTCGGCACCTGGGAGTGGCCCCTTCCCTGAGGGTGTTGACCGCGGAGAGACGTCCAGGCCGCCGGAGGTCTCCATCATCCGCCTGCCCCTATCAGGGCCCTCGGCACCTGGGGGCAGGCTGGTGCTGTGGGGGTCCCTCTCAGGGCCCTCGGCACCTGGGGACTGCCCCTGCACCGGCTGGTGAACATCCCGAGGTTCCTCATCAGTGCCCGAGGATGGGGCTCGGAGTAGATGAGGATGGTCCGCCGCTGTCCTGAGCCAGTGGATGGCATGGAGGCAGTCTCCAACCATCGGTGCGGTGGTCTTCTCCTCCGTGTGAGCCTGGATGTGTGCGTTTGCTCCCCCTTTTGAGCCATCATAGATCGTCCTGATCTTGTCCGACTCATCAATCCCTGCAAGGGGGCCCGGGCAAAGTTCCTCCGGTTTGCAGCGGCACCTCTCTGCCGCCTCGGAGCGAGTGAAGGGCCCGTCCACCATGTCCAAGGCTCGTTCCTCGTAAAAGGTTGATTCGATTTCCTTGGCAAAGAGTTCAGCCGTTGGGTAGTTATCATGAGCCACTGGCGGGGGGGGATCTTCCCCCAGCCAGGCTTCTCCCTTAAGCTCCTCCTTAGTGGGCCAAACTCCCGGGGAGGTCAAGGTAGGGTCCGAGACTCCCAAGGGGACCCCCTCTTTCAGTGTTAGGGGGAACTCCCAATCAGGGTCACCTGAAAGGGATGCCAAGTGCGACACTAAGTCCAGGAGGAAGGGTTGTCCTGGGCATCGTTCATGGAGGTGCCTCGGTCCTAGGATAGCCCGCAGCTCCTCGAGGTCGGTTTCCTGGAAGGGGTGTGTGGTGGCACCTGATGCCAGGGACATCCGGACCTTATCAATCCAGGGCCTGGTAAGGGTCATGATCAGGGCGCCCAAAGTAGCCAAAGGGGAAACTCTCCGAAAAGGGGGGTTGAGCCTCCCCGGGGAAGGTTTCCCCCCCCCATCTCTCAGGGGGCGTGAACGGAAACCCAATTGGACAATCGCAACTCGGTCAGTGAGGCGTGGGACCCGGAAAGCGGGCAGGAATTCGGGGCGGTCCAGGACCTGGTCCCCATGTTCTTCCTTTTCCAGTTGTTCCGCATCTCCGGCCATCGGGGGCATGGGAGATGGGAAGTCTGGACTCATAGTTCCACGAGGGCTTACGGTGTCAGCCTCATGGTGGATGTGCCCGTGCTGGCGGGGCTTCGGGGCATTCTTGCCTCCGGGCTCTGGGCCCTGGTGTGACGAGGAGGGACCGCCTCCCTGATTGGGTCCCCGTTTCTTGCGGGGAGAAGGGCCCCCAGGGGGGTCCGACCCCCTTCCCTTAGGTGGTTCCTTAGGGTTTCCCGGGAATTGTGAGGGGATCCGGATGTGCCCCGGCGCTGCGAGTGACACAGCGATGGCTTTGGCCAGGCCTGCCATCATATCCCAGGGGTATCTGCTGAGAGTCGAGGACTCGCTGGTGCCCACATGTGACTGATGTGTGCACCGCATTTGATCCCAGTCCTGGATTGGGAGATCCGTGGCAAGTGTGGTGGCCTTCTTGACCAGCTGGCCCAGGCGGCACTGGTCGAAGGAGATTGCTGTCAAGGAGTTTTCCTCCATCCAAAGCTGCCCCTCCTCCGTGATCCAGAAGGATGAGCATTCCTTGGCTTTGGGCAGCGAGCTGCTCACCACTGGGTCCTCCGGGTGCTCCAAGAAGGATTTGGCCCTGGCAGCGAGGCCGCCGATCTTGAGGCCCTTGCCAGGCTGGTGATGTACATCTGCCTCAAAATGAGGGTACTGTCCTCATCAAGCTGAGTCTGGGCGGCCTGGTCCAGGTGTGGGAGGCCCCAAAGTGTCTCTCGAGTGCGTCCTCGCACCGGGGTGGGGGCCCCCGGTTTTGGTATGTGGCGCAGGATGGACCATGTCCTGCAGTTGGGTCCTCCCCCAATGAAGACCACTCGGCCCTGCTTTGCTGCCGTGCAGAGCGCTCCATACAGCTCGGGTTGGAGCATGTCGTGGTTCCCTTTTGGTCCGGATCGTAGGATGTCTACTGCCACCACCATGCTGGAGAGGTGCGGGTAGTTGGCATGAAGACAGCTGTCTAAGGAAGTTGGGTCTTCCTTGCCTGCATAGAGCAGGACAATGATGGGCCCACTGGATGGAACTTTGGGCGATGTGCCCTGTGTCCATCTCAGCCGCTGTGCCAGGCGCTCCGGGATGTTCTCCATCCACGGGAAGGTGTCCCCTCCCGGTGACAGCTCCGTGGGACTTGTCAGGGGGGTAGCTGAAAGGCGTTGGCCCCCTTCATTCAGCCCAACAGAACTCTTATGAAAAACCACCGGGTCCTGCTTGATGATGTTGGGCGCCGGAAGTGGGACCGGCTGCCTCCTGGGCGTGTTCCTCGGCGTTGCGGTGTGCTGCCAGTTGTCCGGCACTCGGGCCTGCTGGGCGCGGCCCCCCGTGTCAGGGCCCTTGGCACCTGCGGGGAACCGTCCCGCCCCTGCCATCTCAGGGCCCTCGGCACCTGTGGCACGGGGCCGCGGCGTTGCCGTTGTGTCAGCTGTGTGGTTGTTCTGACCCCAGCTGGGGTGTTGTGCACGCTGGTTCTGTCGTCCCCATCCTTGTTCCGCCGAGGAGGGCCGCCGCCTGGCCTGTCCCCCCCCTGTGTCAGGGCCCTCGGCACCTGCAAGAAAAGCTCATGTGCCTGCTTGGGGCGTTTTCGCCCCCTCTCGCCCCCCCGGGCCCTATCAGGGCCCTCGGCACCTGAGGCCTCCCGGGGGGTCGGGGTCCGAGCCCCTAGTCAACCCGGGCAGTCCTGCGGGAGGTGGTCTCCCAGGCAGATGCGGCCCGTCGCCAGGATGAGGTTGCACTTGTGCGTGCGTCCGCAGTTGCCCGGGCAGCGCCCGCGCATCCAGTTGTTACAGAACTGGTTCCCTTTCGGATCGGTGGCCGCCTGCTTGTTACTGCCCCTGGAGGCCTGATTGTTCGGCTGGGGGGGCTTACCTTTCCCTTTGCTCCCAGGCTTGCCCCTGGACTTCCCCTTGCCCCTGGACTTGTTCTTGCCCTTCTGGGGTGGTGCGTAGTCCATGGATGTCCTGGTCTGTGGGCGGCCCCTGGAGAAGGTCCTGATCTTCTCATAGACCTCACGTGTCCAAAACAATGTGTCCTGCCTTACCGACAGCATGGCCGCCTTGAGGGTGCTGCCCTCATGCATCTGCTCGTGAATCTTCCGCCATGCATTGCGTTCGGCAATTGCCAGGACGTGGTCCTCGGGAGGGGGAAAACGGCCCCCGATGTCCTCCCCATAGAACCACTCATACCAGCTCTCCAGGTCCTCTCGGGTGATGTCGAACTGGCCGAACTGTGGAAACGATAGGACGCACATGAGGAGGGTGTTCCGGAACACCGCGTGCATCCTCTCGAGCTGGTGGCGAGTTTTCGGCTCGCCCCGCTCTTCCACCTCGTCCTCCCGGTCCCAGCCATCGACCGTGGTCTTCTTGGCGGTCTTCCATGGCCGTTCTCCTGGTTCCGGGAGTGCGCTTACCAGGTATTTCATGGGGATGAAGCCGATCTCGCCTCCAGCGCAGAGCTTGAACTGGCGCTTCATCAGCTGGTCGCTTCCTTGCAGGGCCAACTTGGGTTTGGTGAGTTTGGTCTTCTCCTCCCAAACCCTCTCCAGCTGCCCCCGTTCGCACGAGACCGTGAGATTCGGGGCAGTGTCCCCGGGCGTGTGCGGCCCGGGTCCCGATGTTGCATGTGCCCCCACTCCCATGGATCGTTGAGCCGCGTGAACCACCTGGAACATCCGGGCCGCGATCAGCCGGGAGGTCACATCCGTGTAGTGGTTGTTGTTGGGGGCGAAGCCCAACTCCCTCGGCGCCGTCTCCCTTGCCCGGTCAGGCGAGTCCCACCGGGTCGCGAGGTCCTCCATCGAGACAAAGCCCTCATCCGACAGCGTCGCTTGGATGAACCACGGGATGCCCTTGAGGACCATGAGGTTCCTGGCGGTCTTGTGGAGCTTGGCCACTGCGTTCGCATACACTTCGGGAATCTCCTGTGGTGGTGCCACCAACTCATCCGGCGGCACCGCCATGGTGTGGGTGGGCGGGATTTCAGATTCCAAGACAAAAGGGAAGTGTCCACTTGAGCCAAAATGGTGGCCCAAGTGGATACTTACAAAGAGTCAAGACAAGCGACCACCTACGGTTAACACTTTAGCCCAGACTCTTTGAAGCACCACTCAGGTGCTACTGAGGCCTTATTCGCAAAACGGTGCCTCCTTTTTGCCGCATAAGGGTTAGTGCCAAAATGGGAGGATTGCCCAGTTCCACTGGGCAGCTCCCCTCAGCAGCTGATGGGAGTAGGATTGATGCCACTCCCAACGGACGGATCGCATCAGCTGCCAATACCAACGGACGAGCTGGTCGTTGGGGGGGTCCTCCTTCCCCATATGCCGTGGGGTCCCGCTGTCGCATCTCAGGGCCCTCGGCACCTGTGCGTGCAGCTGCCCTGCTGCGGACCCTGGGGGGTGCCTGGGAGAGCGTCTCAGGGCCCTCGGCACCTGCGCCCTCCCCCTGCCGCCTTCCCTGGAGGCACGGGGGGGGAGAGTGTCAGGGCCCTCGGCACCTGCTCTATCCCCCCTCACTCAATTTCCGGGAGGACGATCGCTTCCTTGTCAGACTGAGTGTCCACACTCTCGTCAGTGTCCGAGGAGAGGGAGATGGAGGCCTCGGAGTCCTGCGCTGCATAGGGCTCCACGGCCATCCACGTGTTCGGGAAGGTGAAATGCCGGAAGCATCTGGTGCATCCTAGGTACATCTCCGGTTCAGCATGGAAGTCCTGCTCCGCCAGCTCCGAGATCTTGGGCGGCCCCGGCCTCCAGCCACACCCCACTGTGACGCCATCCGTGTCCAGTAGGTGCATGCTGTAGGCTTTGGTGGGACCCTTTCGGGCCGTGGTGGCAATCACCGTCAGTGGACCCGAGGCGGGGGCACCTCATCTGCAGCCACCTTGGTGATGGTCGGCTTGTCGGCGGGGATCACATCCCAGCTGGCATGTGAGGGCGGTGTGTCCGGGACTTCCTTGAACAAGGCCTTTGGTGAGGCAGGGCACTCCACCCTGTCCGCCCAGTCCTCATGTCCGAGGTCGACTCGGACCGCCCTTCCTGCCTCGAGTTGCATGGACGGGAGCTTCTGGAGAACCTGGTCCCAGATGGAGCACACCACGTGTCGCTTCTCCCGGGTGTAAACATCCGCCGTGGATTCCTTGAACCAGTTCCCCAGGTACTGGCGTTGGTCCCTCGGTATGTGAGCCTGGAATGCACAATCCGGCATGAAGACCCGGAAGGAGTACCACGATAGTTCCGCCACATCCTTGGCTGGCGCGCCCTGCTTCCCCAAGGCGTCTTTGAGCCACCTCAGGGACCTGTCTGGGGTGCCTGGGCGGGGGATGAAACCCGTCCTGTCCTTATTGATCGTGGGGATCAGGTAGTCCATCTCGCGAAACTCCTCCGAGGCCCTGAATCTCTTCCACCACTTTTCCAAGGGGATCCACCATCTGGCTCCCGAGAAAGAGAATAATGGGGCGATGAGCGGGACCGGGTTCCGTTTGATGGCCACTGCCGACGTGGTCTTTGTCTGCCAGGCGAGCAGCTCCAGGGTGTTGCTCGTGGACCTGACCGTCTGCGGCGAGGTGTGCTGCACGTCGTTGAAGCGCGCACTGCAGGCTAGGTTGAACCTGGCCATCGCCAGAATGTACCTGTCCACTGCTTTGGTCAACTCCGGGACCTGGTTCTCCGAGGGGCCCCCTTCCGCCCCTTGTTCCAGGGCCCAAACAATCGCCCGGGTCGGAACCACCGCTTTACGCTGTGGTTTGACCTGGGTGTCCACCAATGTCTCTTGGATGGCTTTTCGCTTTGCCAGGAGCTGTTTGTGTTCGTCAACGTTGAGCATGCCGAGTTTAATGGAGAGCCACTTTAGAGTGCCCCACCACTTCTGGAGCTTCGCCGGGGTGACCTCCAGCGTGACCGCCTGGTTCATGAGGTGCCGTACGTCCCCGGCCGTCCAGGGGAGGTTCTGGAAGCCGATCTTGCGCATGCCCTCATAGGCCAAGCAATGTGCACGGATGGTCCGGAAACGGGCATCTCCGAACAGGTGGCCAAACTCCTCCAGCTCCTTGGCCCCCATCACCTGGTGCATGTAGGGGATCTGGTGGCGGAAGGGAATGAAGTAGCCCAGGAGGCGTTCCAGCCACCTGGCCCTCAAGTGCTGTTCCAACGCTCGTTGGGATGTCGGCAGTTGGGTTTTGATCTTCCCTGGTTTCCAATGCCGCCACTTGTTGGCCACTGCCAGGACATCCGGGGCCTCAATCGATCCGGAGAGGATCCACTCCTCACGGTCCCGGATGGCCTGTTCCATTTCCAGTGGAGAATAGGTGTACGATTGTCTAGCGCCTGCCGCACGAAACAGAAGTTGCTGCAGGGTCTTGGTACCGAGCTCCAAATCCGCCTCCTCCAGCGGTTGTGGTTGGGAGCCGAGTATCCTTGCGAGGATCAAGTTGTAGGTGTCCGAGGCCACCAGGACATGGTCATCGTCGGGTGCCATCCCCACGATTCGTGTCCACGGTCGCGGGTCGAAGACCACCGCATCCGGGTTGGCAACCTGGTCCTTTTTGACCCATTCCAGGCAGCACGCCACGAGGATTTCCCCGTCCGACTGCACTGGTGCAAATCCAAGGTCATGCAAAATCAACTGGACCGCGGTTGGGACCCCTAGGAAGGTCGTTCCAAACGGGGAAGGGAGGCGGGGCCTCCACATCATCATGATCCACTCGAGCCCGGAGCCAAATCTCAAGGCGCCTTGCACGCACTTCAAAAGAGAGACCCGGGAAAAGGCCCCGGGGGGCCCCAAGTCCTCTTCCGGGTCTCTCTTTCACTCAATGCATGCGGCAGATCGCTTCTTGGACGGGTCCGGGGTCTTTTCGCGAAGCCGGACGTTGGAGGCCCACATCCACTCCGGAAAGTGAAACCCGGGCGGCCCCAAAAACCCCGGAAAGCCAAACCCGAAAACGGGGGGGGGGGGACCCGGGGAGCCTCCACGGAAAGGGAAAACCAAACGAGGGGGGGGGGGGGAGCCCAGGCGCACTCCGGACCAGCCCAAGCGCGCCCCTTTTTCTCGCCTGGTGCAGGCCAAGGCCTGTGCTGTGCCCGGGGGGGATATCAGCGCCATCGGCAGCTGTCCTCCCCCGGGGTGCCCTGCAATTCCGTTCCGGATGGCCGCAGTGTTGCATGATCACACGGCCCCCTTGGCAATGTCGTCAATGCGCTTGAGCGCCGCCGCCTCCGGGTTCCGGAGAATCAGCTCCCAGATGGCATCTGAGACATGGCCGGTCTGGGTGACGTGGCTGAACCTAAATCGTGGGACTTTCTGGTCCACCACGGAGACATCCCGCAGCGGGGCAGACGGCTCTACCCGGCGGTAGAACTCCAGCCGTTCCTTGACCCAGCGGTTGTACAGTCCATCGGGCGGCTCGTCCAGCACCAGCTGAAGGATGGCCTTGCCGGCCCGGATCTGGAGGAGGCGAGTGCCCCCTCCCCCGGCGCGCCAGTACCCCTTGCAGTACTTGCACATATAGCCCCCCCGGGTTTCCCCCTTCGTCTTGGGGATGAGCTCCCATGGGGTGACTGAGCTCAGAACCAGGCCGCACTCCATGTGCGCCCAGAAGACGTGCTTCGTCTCTGCCGAGAAGTTCTTCTTCTTGTACTCCTTGCCCACCACGCCGTGGACGTTGTCCGATGTGATGGGGGGGTAGACGATCCCCTCATCGCCCTCTCCTCCCCTGGGGCGGATGTCAGGGCCATCGGCACCTGTCCGGCACCCGGGGGCGGAGGGGTCCAGGCCCATCAGCTTGATCATGTCGTTGGTGTAGCCAAGCTTGCGGTAGATGGAGGGGGCCACTGAGTCGGGGACTGCGCCGACCCACCACTGCTTCGTGTTGCAGCGCCAGTTGACTTTCACCTCCGCCAGGGCCCCCGGGCCTCCAATGCGGTCCATGAGGGCCTGGTACACCTCTGGGAACTGCTGGAGACTCTCCACCGGGACCGATATGCGCTCATCACATACCGCCCGGAGGATCATCTGTTCCTTGGAGTCCGCCACGTCCTGGACCGGGAGCTGCATTACCTCCGCCGGGGTGTCCGTGAGGAAGGCCCGGGCCGCAAGGACCTTGCCCATGGCCCGGTAGACCAGGCGCCACTCCGGTCCTGTCTGCGGAAGCGGAAGGCCCTCCTCCTTCAGGAAGCACCGAGCATCTTCCTTCAGGGTCTCCCAGCCTTCCAGGCGGATCTGATTCTGGGCCTTGTTCTTCGGGCCCCGCTGCCTAGGGCCCTGAAGCAATGGCAGAGACTCCCAGACTCCCCAGAGCTGGCGCAGAGTGAAGCTGTGACCAAACATCCCCAGCAAGCCTGGGAGTGTCCAGGACGAGATCTGGCGCGTCCAGTGGAAGTCCTCCTCCGGATCGTGGGGGGCCGCCCAGAAGATGGATCGCAGGTCCTCGGGGTATGGTCGGTCCCCCGCCTTGGCCTGCTGGTTCAGCTCCTCAACGGAGTACCTGGCCCATGGGAGTCCACCCGCCTGGTGGTTCCTGGGATGCGTACCCTTTTCCAGCGCCTCCGGATTCACCTTGGTGAGGTTGTTGGCCCAGTCCGGGACGTGTACGGGCCCCGGTCGTCGGACCCAGCGGCCCGCAAAGATGCGGACCTCTCCGACACGCTTGCTCATCATCCAGCGCAGGACCGCGAGCTGCACCTCCGGGTCCTGGGTGTCCAGGCCCCCCGGGGTGGCGGACGGCTTGTCAGGGCCCTCGGCACCTGAGCTCGTCGCACCAGAGCCCGAAGCTGGGGGGATGGTGGGCTGCCTGTCAGGGCCCTCGGCACCTGGGCGCGCCGCACCAGAGCCCCCCGCCTTTGGAATGGGGATCCCCGCCAGATCCGGCAGATCTGCCAGGAGGGCCCCCGGAAAGGGGTTCCTACCCAGCGAGATGACCGCCTTGGCTTCGAGGTAGGAGTCCGTGAGGGACGTGAGGTCGTCCATGCTGAAATCCCTCCATGCCGTGGTCGGCTCAAAGACCCCTGTCTCAATGGCAACTCGGATCTCGCTAGGCCACGCACTGAATGGAGGCTTGATGGGCTCGAGCATTCTGGTCTCGAGGGCGCCCTTCGCTTGTCTGGCCTGGTGCTTTGCCTTCGCCTCTTCCGCAGTGGTCTGGGCCTGGAGGAGCTCCGGTGTGGGCCTCCCCCAGTCCGCGCCCAGCTTATCCAGCAGTTTCTCGCGGAAAAGGTCCAAGTCCAAATTCTTGAGGAGTTGTCCCCCATCGCCTCCTCCATCGATGGCCCCTCCTTGGAGCTCGTGGAGGACCGCCGCAGATCGCTCCACCGCTGCCACCTGGTCTGCCTTCTTTGCCTCTTCCTGGGCGATGGTGGTGGCGTTGAGCCGGGTCTGGATTTTGAAGGCCTTCACTGCCGACGGGTGGAAGGCCCTGCACTCCTGGCCCTCTTCCTTGTCGCCCGGCAACGGGGGCCTTTCCCCCATTGGGGCCGTCAGGAAATCCTCGTCCAGCTCCATGGGGCAGTTCCTGATCACCGCCCGGACCGAGGAGGGGACAAAATCCGAGAAGCTGGCCTGGTCCAGGTTCTCGCATGCCATTGGGTCGGTGGCCAGCTCGCTGACATCCACCGAGGCGCTGAGCTTGAGGTCGCGGGCCCGGTCCGTGTCAGGGCCATCGGCACCTGCGGACCGGGCCGCCGTCCAGACCGCATTGCCCTGGTCATCCACTGTCAGCTGCCAGTGCGTGCCCGCCATTTCCAGGGTGGCCAAGTTGGACGCCGTGTCGATGGGCTCCGTCTTTTTGCCGCACCCCATACACTTCCTGGCGCCCTTCTTCACCCAGGGCATGGTGCAGCAGGGGCAGATCCAGGATGTGGGCTCCTTACCCAGGGGGCGGTTCTCAAGGCCCCCATACCCCAGGCCAGCGCGCTTGCCAACCTTCTGTCCCGGGGTGCTGAGCAGGGCCTCATGCTCATACTTCATCTTGGCGATGTAGAACGCCTCCACCACGCGCTCCAGGCCCCCCTGCTTGAGTTGGGGGCCCTCAAAGCCTCTCAAGAGCCGCTGGACATCCTTGGCCTGCAGTCGTCGGAGCCTGGCGGCCGTGGTCCCATCAAAACACGGGAAGTCGCCCGCCATCTGGTCCGCACTGAATTGGTAAAGGCCCTCAGAGACTTTGAGGGCCTTGGTGAAGACGCTTCCCCCTGGCGGGGGGGCTGCGGGGTCCTCATCCCCCTCCGAGGACACCTGCGCCCTGGCCTTTTCCATAAGGTCCTGGCGTCCCTGCCACTTGGTGTCGGACATCGGGGGGTCCACCTCATCTTCCGCCAGGGGTTCCTCCATCGGGGGCTCCTCCTCGTCTTCCGCCAGGAGTTCCTCCATGGGAACATCCGGCTCTGGAGGGTCGAGAAGCTCCAGGAACGCCCCTGGGGGGCGTGTCAGGGCCTTCGGCACCTGCGCCACCCCAGGGGGGGAGTCCGCCATCAGCTCGTCCTCGGCCTTACGCTTGGCTGGGATGAGTGGGGCTTGCTCCAGCTCGTCGGCGCTGGAGAAGAACCGTTCGTCCGGTGCCTGAGGGACCTCAGCCGCCAGGACGGTCCAACCTTCTTCCTCCTTTTTCACAAGGCTTGCCAGGTACTTCGCCATGGATGCCTTCGCCTTCGCCTTAGCCTCTGCAACCGCGGCACCAGCATAGGCGGGGGTGTACATGGCTTTGATAGGAGGGGAATGAGAAATTTCAGATTCCAAGACAAAAGGGAAGTGTCCACTTGAGCCAAAATGGTGGCCCAAGTGGATACTTACAAAGAGTCAAGACAAGCGACCACCTACGGTTAACACTTTAGCCCAAACCCTAGATGTAGGTACCGGCAAGGTCCCAGAAATGGGCGTTCTCTTTAACTGGAACCCCCTTTTCAAACATCGGTGAACAGCCTGTTTCCCAGTAGAAGCTAACCTGATCTCCAAGGGAGAGGCTGCTTTTGCCTCTATCTATGCCATATGTTCCACCGATTTTTCATGGAACCTGACCTTCGGGGATCCTGGTTTAGACCATTTTCCTTTTAAACGCACCGGGTCTCGAACAGCAGCTGCCATGTAAAAAGAGTGGGAGGGCAATGGCTTTGGAACGCCAGTTCATTTGTTCAGCACCCAGTTTAGAATGTTGTGCAACCAACCGTGCCCTCGGATTTTCTCAGACAAAACGAACTTGAAGGGGGCTTCCATTTGCTCAAGCCCCCTGGAAAAAATAAACATGTTTCCAGTAGTGATCGATGCCTTTCAAAACCAGGGGATTAATCAAAAGAACAAGTCTTACACAAATGGAAGCTGTTCCTTTTAAAGGGACCTCCCATGCGAAAAAGTGGTGGGCGGGTAAGCATGATGTTGACCCCAGATTGATAAACCCCAGTTTATTCATAGGGGGGCTGCCCTCGGTTTTAGTGGGAATTAAGCACTTTTTTGAGAGGAACACTCCCCATCTCTTTTTGCACTGGGGATGACTCAGATGGGGTCAACATTGAGGCTTTCAGCGTCCTAAGGAAAACCAGAGCTCCTGTTTTAGAGACATATAGTTTCGTTCCGTTCTTTTTCTTCCCCCTCCGAAAACAGGGGTTTATTCATCCGGGGTCAACATTACAGACAAACCACCCTTCGTTGCCGCGTGGCTCGCTGGGCAGGGAGTTCAGGAGCGCCTCCTGCAGGGCCAGCTGCTGCCTGAGGCGCTGCTTGGTAGCCAGGGCCAGGGGCTATGACATGGTCCTCCAGTAGAGACGTTGAAATAAGGTTACCCGATGGTTTTTTGTTTGTTGAGTTTTTTTCTTTTTTGCTGTAGTCTATTTTAGTAGGGGAACCCTGCCAACCAAAAAAGAGCTGAGAAAGGGACCTAGATGAAGGTTTCTGGGAAACTACTGTGAATGGACGAAATGAAACCAATCCGGTTGTTGCTACTTCCCTAGGTTTATGATGGAAAAATGATTTACTAGAAGGGCTTCAACAAGAACATGTATGGCCTATGATGGCTTAAACAAGGGATCAAAATCCCCAGGTTCCAACCCAAACCCAAACCCAAATAATGGGTGATGGGAAAATATAGGCTCTAATCCAGGAATTGCCGGGGATGCTTACTAGAAGGGCGTCAACCAGACATATATTGGATTCATGTCCACTAACTACTTGCCAGGTGGTTTCCTACTGAAAGTCATAGCCACCTAGGCTTTACTAATATCCAGAATCTACTCGGGAGTAGTTGCAAAAAGAGCTTCAAGACAAAAGTAGGCTTGTGGGGCACGTTCGAACCAAATGAAGTCATGATCATAGAACAAAATGTCAGCAATTATTTAGCCCACGTCTTAATTAACTGCCTGTGACACGTTGCCGTTGTTTCCCTTAAGCAGTCAAGAAAGGGGACACAGCCAACAACAGGACTTACAGAGGAATCCACCAAAGAGAACCTGAGGAAAAGAACAAAAGTTACAAGTGAACCCGCTGTGTTTCCCTTGCAACGTCACGCAGCCACCATGGAAAGAAGTGGAACCTTGCTCAAAGCTCGTGACAGGTTGGGACTTGTTGCAGTATAGATGAAATGGTACTTCAAGGAGACCTGCACAAATGAAACACTTCAGAAACCCAAACGGGTATGCTGGAAAAACACGCTGTTTTTGCAGCCCCCAAAGCTCAACATGAACAGAACCCAAAAAAAAACCCAAAAAAAACACAAAAACAACTCGCGGGTGCACCACACCTCCCTCGCCCCCGGAATGCAATCTGCCTCTTCAACTCCTCCTCATCTTGAACCTCGTCCTGGCGGTTGCCCTCTGGCAAACGAGAAGCGCAAACACGAAAGAGGGGCCCCTTCCGTGTGCTTCAGGCCGCCCCACATAGGCAGTCCCGAAAACGGGAACTGATTATTTTTCCGATACACATATCAGCTTTGTCCTCAATTCTGAAATGGAAGATCTCCACGGGACATGATCTTTCCAAAGTGCGCCTGCGAATTGGCAAAACTACGCCAGGAAATGTGCGAGCTGTGTGGCTTTTCTGACATGATACTGTGAATGGACGAAATCCTGCACTACTTTGAAACCATGATTAATTACAAAGACATTGTTCGTTGGCATTTACAGCGAAATCGAACCATTCTAGGGCTTCTTCGTGGCGCGAAATGTTTTTCGTCCGTCCAAAGAAGGTTTCTGAAAGTTTCCGGCCTGAGCTGACCCATCAGAAGTCCCAAACCTAGCTGCTGATGCACAAACCGGAGAAACAGCTTCAGGCTTGCTGAAACAGGCGGAGGGGAACCCAGTTGCCAGCAACCCAAGGTTGATTCATTCCACCCTGGGCATCGACTCCAAACCAAACCGGCCGCACAGGAATCCCCCCCGAAAGCTCCAAAAGCTACCCTCCGGATCCGGACCTATGGCCCTTGCTGAGATGTCCCCCGGACCTATCTAGATTCCAGATAGGAGTGTTTAGAATAAGTCGGTACCAACCTTTTTGTTTTTCCTGTTGTCTATCTTAGTCGGGGAACCCCAACCCCCCCAACCAAAATGGCCGGGGCGAAGGGCTCTTCTAAAGCACCTAGCCCCGGATTTCCAGCGGGTCCAAAGGGTCCTGAGCCTCGCCGCGCAAGAGCGACGCCAGGGCGCCCTTCTTCACCTCCTTCGCCTCAGCTGACTCCAGACCCATCGCGCCAGCAGCTCCCCCGGATTCGATTGCCGACCCCGGACATGGAAAGCAGCCAAGACTCTTGGAATCGGGGAGCGTCCATGGAATCGCCGCAAAGGGGTATCCATTTTTTTGCGGCTTTGTTTGCTCAAGAAAATGACCACCAGTTTTGAGGAAGCGGGAGTTTGAGACACACAACGTCTGAGCTTCACGGAAAGACATACTTTCTGACACAGCTCCTTGTTTAGCATACCTTTGAACAAATACGTTTTGGTGATATTTAGTTCTCTCTCCTTTCACCAGTAACAATTAATTGTAGGGGGGCCAAGTCTGGTCATCCCTGTGGGGGCCCGCAGGAGAGCATGAGCCCCTGTCCACATGTGGCTTTGCCGCTTTGCCTTCCACAGGCTACGGCTGCAATCATCTGCGACAAACAACGCCCTTTTTGCCCCGGGCAGAAGGTGGTTGGTTCAAGTAGTGGTAACATGATGTATCCATGTGTTGACTGGATGCAGGTTGATACTGATGCAACCGAGAGCTACCGTCTTTTTGTTTAATGATGTGAGGTTACGTGTTCCCCCTCTATCAAGAGCAACAAAACGCCGGTTCGGGTCTTGCAAGACCCGGCCTCCTCCTTCTTCTCCGGCTCTAAGGCCGGCAAAACCCAGACCGTCTCTTTGCTACGTCGGCTCCAGTAGTAGGTGCGCCCATCCTGGGACTTCTCCTGAGATCCGACGCCAGAACACGAGCCATGAGACAAGGCTTCCCAACCCGTGGTGCGGTTGCCAAAAACGGACTGATTTGTTCAGCCCCCCACTCAAAAATGAACAGAACCACTAAACCCCATGCCAAGAACACATGCCAAGAACAATGAACAAGGACCACCTTTAAATTAGGTGCACTGGAAATTCAGGCCTTGGGGGCTGACACCTGAGGATCAACTGTTGGGCCCTTGACGGAAATGACGACCAACATACCTCCCGTGGGGGGCATAAAGACACCCTTGTTGGTAGTTGATCTGAAAACAAAAAGCCCTCCAAGCAAATGCTCCTCTGAACTTCTCTGGCAAATTGCTCTCAGTCACCAACCGGGAAGAACCAAACCGAAAGCAAGGCACATTGCTCGGGGGGCCCGAGCTCGCTTTACCACCGTGCACGAAAGTTACAATTTGCCCGCAATGCTTGATGGGCTAACCCAGATGCTCACACGTTCTATTGACCACTGGTTGGCTGATGGTGTGAAAAGCCCATACCCTACACGTCTAAGAATTAAGACTAAGGGTAAACCGGGGCAAAAGTAGATGGCTCTTCCCCGCCTGGTAAGTGGAGGAAGGAAGCAATAAAACCAAACAATCGTGCCTTTCACGTGAAAGTGGAACGGAGACGACCAAACCAGCATGAGGGTCGGGAGTTGCGGCCGAAACGAACCGAAACGGAGCGGAATCCCGACCCATGGAACCATACATGGAGATCTCCAGAAATCGGTTTCTCGGAAAATTCCCCCCTACCCCAATTCCACTTGTAAGGGACCCAGGGATGAAGCAAATCGAAGACGAATCCAAGGCGCCCCGATCCACTTCACCTCCTGGCCCTCTGGCAGCTCCCAGGCCTGAAAGGCGTGGGGTGTGGGTTTCTGGGGGGGGCCTCACCCCAACTAACTTAATTGCTGCAACGACCCTGCAAAAAGTGAATAGCTTTTTGGGGTTTAGTGGAAAGCAGCTTTATTGTCCAAAAAGTTAAAGTCTAAAGATCCAACCCAATAGCAATCAAGCTAACTGCAGCTTGATGCTGATAACTGCAGCTTGATGCTGATAGCTCAGCGGTCACTTGCGGTCGGTTTGGGAAACTCGTCAAGTCCAGGACGTTGCACAGTGCTAACATGGTACCAGGTGACTTACCGTCGGCAGGGATGCCGATCAAAAACCTCGTCTTTCTCCCAGCTTCTTGAACATTGCTAGGGGTCCCACCCACAAAAGCGGATGGGATAGGGGAACCCTTTCCGATGGGCTTCGGAAAAAAGGAATACCACACGGGGCTCACCAATGCAAAGTACCAATTGAAGGGGGGGAAACGGAACACAAACACACACACACACACAAAAGTGCAAATACAACCATCGTCACACACACACACATTCAGACAGGATGCACATGCCTGGTGCTCGGGTCCAGAATTCTGATTTTACCACAGTCAAAGCCGGTTGTCAAGTCAGACTGACCCACTAACCATTGAACACTCTGTCAAACCTAGGGCCTGTCCCAAAACCGGTGACCTCCCCAATGCGTTGGATTCCCGCAAGACCCCATCCCCCACCAAACAAGAAGGTGCTCAAGTTTGCAGCATACATCCAAAACCACCTGCTTCTCAAGGGGATCCTCTGAATCAGACTTTTTCACTGGCCCAGATGAGCCTTTGAGGAGCCCTGCCACATCTTAGTTGCTCAAAGGACCCAGGAAAAATAACTAAAACATGGACCTAAAAGAGAACACCACAAGGTGGAAATGTCGGATTTGAGGCGGCGTGAGACCTCCAGAAAAGTTCCGAAGGGTTCCCAAAAACACGCGCCAAACGTGCTTCGAGTAGGCCCCAGGCCCGAGAGTTATCGCGGCGGTTCCAGAAGTAGACACGGCCATCGTCCGTTTTCAGCTCCACCCAGACCTCCGTGAGCACCTGACGCGTCGCGCGAGCTGCGAGTCAAGTGGGGTGGCAGATAGGCGATAGGACAAATTGAATGCTACCCAACCCCTTTTGGCGCTTCTGCCAGCACTATCTGCCCGACTTGGATAAACAATGATAAACACGGGAGGGTAAAGGCGCCCGGGCCCTAGTCCCAGGCTTCCATACCCCCACTCCCCCACTCCCGACCCCTCTCTGGCGCGGCGCGCAAACAAAATTAAAACGCTTGGCCTGCCCAGCAAGACGCCGAGCAGCAGAAACGTCCGAACATGCGGTGGACACCGATATTGATTCAAGAGGTCAAATGTTGAGCCAGTTTACCTTGACCAAAGGAAACCTCACTTGCTGAGTGGATGGCCAAAAAAAAGTCCAAACTTTTTATTTACCACTAAAATGGTCTTCCCAAAAAGTTTAAAGTTCATGAACTCAGGAAGTTAGAAACTGAGTGCGAAATGCAACTAAGACAGCAGGTCACAACCCCGCGCCCGAAACATTCGGATGTTCTCATTGCAGGCCAAGTGATCGGGGCCTGACCTACGAGGCGACAAGGAACGACCGTGCCACATAGATTCGCCAAAGGAGTAGCTGGGCCACGGCCCAAACCACCGGGAAACCAAAAGGCGATGTCCAATCGCTTTCAGGGCGACTGAGTCGCGCGGGACTGGTCACGCAGCCCCTACCCTGGAAGAAAAGGATCTCCACTCAACATGCCCATACTATCAAGGAACATGGAAAGAGTCCCAATGGCACTGAATTTGGAAACCCCAAGTCAAACCCAAACCCACCTTCAGGGGCTCGATTTGCGGGGGTCGACTCTTTGGAGTCTTTTGCTTGTTTACCCGGTGGCCAGTGAGTTTCCTTTTATTGCTCATGGACTTCATGGATAGGCTTCCCTTGGCATTCCCTTGTCTACCGACAGGACATGGGATTAACGGGGCCACGAACGAACCCTTTCAGCCCCAGGTGCCATGCAGCCCCATCACGGCCCCCAACGCCGGGGCACTTTTCTCAGCCAAAGCTGCGGGAAGCGGCGGATGGGTCAGCTCGGAGCTCGAGTCAGGGCGGGGAACAGGTGCAATCAGCTTCCCTCTAATTGGTTTGAGAACGGGGGGTTAAAATCCACAAAGTCCACAAAGCACCAATGCAAACCACCAACTCATGGTTACCTGAAAGGCAGCTTTGGTTGGAACGATAACCTTGAACCTCCTGAACCTGCCGAGCCGAGCTTTGTTACATTCATGAAGCTGAGTGAAGCTGCATCCTCTTCATAGCCTCGCCCCGTTGATTCCGTGGCAGACCCTGCAAGAGACACCAGGCGGGCCTTTGGGAGGGAAACGGTTCGCTTTGAGCCGCCGGCACAATGCCAAAACGAGTCCAACCCGAGATAAGGGATCCAGCAAATGACCTCGCTCTGCTCTAGAAACGGTTTGGATGCGCTTTTTGTGGATTTTACCTGTTCGTCCCCCTGTTTGTCCTTTTTTGCTCCTCTTTTAGTACTCTTTTAATATTCCACAGGCGAAGATCCATAAAAACCGCATCCAAACAGTTTCCTAGATCTGCTCGCCGGTCCAAACTAGGCGGAGGAGAAAAGGTTGGGTAACAACCTAAAGAATGGGGATCATCTAGTAAATGAGCCCGCTTTGAGATTGGATTGGTTGGGTAACAACCTAAAGTAACAATCTGCTTGCAAGAAAATCCCCAGGCACTTGGCACCCAACAACATTCGAAGCGGGCCACTCAATCTCGCGGTTTGGGTGGCGCACACCCAGCGAGCGTGCCTGCTGTCCTTCCATTTGCTAAGATGCCAGGACAAAATCATATTTCCAGTGGTGCTAGATTCCCTTTAAAACCACGAAGTGAAATCAAACAAAACAATCTTAAGCAAACGACAGAAACAACCCATGGCTTGCTCTGGCAAATTTCCAGACACAAGACACAAGGATCCAAATTGACAGTCACTCATCAAGCTTGAAGAACTTCGCGCCTGCCACCTGCGAGGGGGGGGGGGGAACAAAAACCTCTCCCCGCGCGGTGGAAGAAACAAACACTGCATTCGAAAGGTCGAACATCCCAACCAAAGAGCAGTGACAAAAGACTTCCGTGACTGTTGGATCTTCAACAGTTCAAACTCAGCACATCCCGCCATCCAACCTGCACCCAGACTCCTGACTCGCAAAAACAAAACAAAAACGAGGACGAACCATCGGATATCCGCAGCACATCCCCACCATCCCAACTCCTGACGCGCGAAAGGAAAAACATCGGCTCCGCTGGCACCTGGTGCGCTGAGGCAGCGGTGCAGCGCCGTGTTGCCATCCTGCGTGGTCGTTAGCAATGCAAAAGCGCCCTAAACGCGTCTCTCAAGGCGCATCTGTCTAACTGTGTTGGTGTACCACCAAATGGTCTTCCAAACAAGTGAACAACATCCATGAACTCAGGGAGTGAGTAATGAGTAAACCACCAACAATAAGTTGTTTCTCTTAGGGTCCCCCTTTGAAAACAATCCCCCGGAAAGGGCACTGAGCACTGGCATTGGACATGGTGAGCAACAGCCGGGCGAAACGAGCGGGACCCCTGCAAAGGTTTGCGGTTTTTTCTAGGCTGGACATCGGAAAATGAAGAAACCAAAGCTGGAAAACCAAGGGATCGATGTCGACCATTTTTCCAGGTTGACCTCCCACCATGTATGCCTTGGTGCACACATCAACACTGTATGTCACGAAAGGTTGATGCACACACCACTGTTGGAAGACCGCGTTCCTTTGAGACAGGGGGGGGGCCTGTGCACTTCCATGTTCGGAGGATTTGACCGAACATGGACCAACACCCGTTTATCCAAAAACTCAAAAGGTTGGCAAGTTCGCTTGGAACGCACGCGTCCAAGGGCAGCCTCACCAACTCGAAGCCTCCGGGGGTGACACGAAGATGGATTCCAACATGGTCAAAATGGTCAGTCTCGTATGAGTGGCCCGTAAGGTAGAAGAACTGGAACCATTGCTTTATTCCTTTTGGTTGGGAAAACTCCATGGTTCAAGGGGAGCCCACCTTCAACCAAAGGGGGCTTTATAGGGCGGGCTCCACAGCGCAGCCCTGCCATGCTGCCTCATCGGCCAGCGCCGCGACCCTGGCGGAGAGAGATTCGTCAAGCTCCAACCCATTGGGGCCGGGCGCATATTCCGCTTAGGGCCTGCAGTTTCGACCATGATGGGTAACTTCCCCCATGTGGCACATATCAGATTCTCAGGTTCCCCCCCAAATGGTCATCCCATGGAAGGGCCATTTGGATCAACCTACATGTGTGGCCCCATTATTTTGCCACTGAAGTCACCCACGATTCTGACTTTGATAACCTCCAGGCACAGTCAAAATAGTATGGAACTCCGACGTTGGGTCCATTAGACACAAAACTGAGGGTTCAATAGAATGGGGTGGTGCAATTCAATCATGCGAAAGGGTTTGAAACAGTATTTCGGGAGAGAATAAACAGGCCCAATCCCACCAACAAGAAGATTGTTTAAGTCCCCCAGTCCCAAGGGCAAAGCGGTGCCCTCGGCTGGCAATGAACCACACAGATAACAAACGGGGGATCCTGTTTAACCGCAAAGCCCAAACAGCAAAGGGGACCAGCGCAGCCAACCAAGCGAGCGCAGCAAGCAAGCGAGCAAAGCAATTAACCAAGCAAAAGCGGAGCAGCAGCAGCAATGCAGTTCCCAACCCAAACCTGACCCACACCCAAAACCGCCCAGCCGCCGTAGTCCGGGGCGTGGGAATCGACCACCCACGCACCGGCACGGCGCCGCTGACAGCACTTTTGACGATATGGCAAGTCGAGTCGACGGAATGAAAACTTGAGCCAGAACAGCGCATTGGCTGTGGCGTTGAAACATGCGATGATAAAACTACATGCCCCCAAAAACACCCCCCTCGCCTGTACAAAGAGATGGAGTGAATTTGGAAGGGCGCATTGGCCATGTTGAAGTTGAAAAGCATTAAACAAGAAAACAGAGTTCATCGAAGATCCAGTGGTCTTTTGTGGGAATTTCATCAGCTTTGTGATGATCGTCCCGTTCGGAGGCGTTTTTGAGCCCCCCCTTTTCGAGCCTACGCGGTTTAGGCGCGATTGGCTTGAAATCGACAAGACATCCGAATGGGATGAGTTGACCGGGAAAATCCCTGTCGTCATTTCTTCTTCCCCATGCGGTTCCTTCACCTCGATTTTCGAGATTCCTGGCAGCGCAAAATGCGCGAACGGCAAATGGCCACCACTTTGGCGATAAGCCGGCTTGTCTGAGGAGTACCCTTGCTCCATGCAGTACAAGCTTCACCTTATTTTCTATAATGCCATTCGTCTTAGGCATCCCAGGTGTAGACATGTGGTGCACCCACGCCATTCGGCGAGTAGCCGCAAGAAACTCTCTGGCTTGGTCCGAGTATAACAGACCAATCTTGGGTTCTGGACCCATAAACTTGTGAAAAGCCTCCCGTATTAGGTACAGATCGACTAAACACGGGCAGTACATCTATGTACTTGGTCGCAAGGTCGTAAAATACGACTGCGTCGGTTTCGCCATTTACACCACGGTCTTTTAAACCGTGCAGCACCATTGCATCTACGGTTACAATGTCACCAAATTTCGTGCATTCATGCGCGTCAGCACCGCCACGGCGGTGCAAACGCACGTTCTCCATTTTTGCGCGTTGGCAATGCGTGCAAAACGGATTCTTTGGTAAATGCGTCATCATGTGCTGAAGCGTATTGGCTTCGGCACGCAATTGAGCTTCAGTTCTATACCCCTCAGGGTGCTTGACTTCAACAACCTCACCCCCCTCGTCAGGCGCGTCGGCCTCAGAGGGAGCTGCAGGGTACAGCTCATCGTTCAGAGCAAGCACTGGTCCGGGCATTGCCGGCATCGCAGGACATGCGTCTAGATTTGGGGCTCCAAACATGACCGGCCCTTTAGGCAGGTATGGGACGTTGTTTATAACGTCAAGCTTCACAGTTCTTCCGGATGGGCAGATCAGAATAGGCACTTCAAAGGCATCCCACCGGAAACTGTATCCAAAATCCACACATCTACGCCCTATTGATATGATGGAGGGTGTATTACCCATGACGAAGGCTTCGATGTCCTCGTCAAGCGATTCAACAGTTGCATCGACCCGACCTTGGGCTCCAGCAACGCCATTGGCGGTTTGCAGAGAATGTTGAATTCGCCCATTCTTGATATGGCGATGATCTTGGATAGGGATGTCGTGCATCCCAACCAAGTCGAAAGGACATCCAGTGTCAGCAAGCCACCGGATCCCGGCCTGCGGGCCAGGCATTGCTGGCATCTGATCGGGAATAGTTTCCCTGATCATACGAATGCGACGGGCCCACTTATTGGCAGGCACATACTCACCTAGGTACATCTGTACAATTTGCCGAGTTGTGGCGGCTAGGATTCTAGCGTTCTCCTCGGACATTGCAATCACCTCAGGAGGTTGACGCAATCTATCCGGGTGAATAGGGTGAGAGTGTGACCGCCGATGGACTATCGGCCTAGACTCACTGCGTGCTCTGGTATTCTCGACCTGCAAAACTTCAGCAGTATCATTGAAGCTCAGCTCGCTAGCACTAGGTCTAACCTTCACCGCGCGCGCGAGCTCAGAGTTATACTGGCCGCACGTCCTAATATCCATAGGCCCGGGGATCCGCCTGAATAAGGTGGATTTACGAATTGGTGCATTTAGATCAACATCATCAATTAGAGCGTTGTCCGATAGACGAACAGTCCGTCTTCGAACAACAGCCCTGACATTCGGTCCACCCGGACACGTGCCTTGCAGTGTTCGAGCGCTAATGGTGGCCTTTGACCACTCCATTGTCCCTACCGGACGTTGAAATCCAGCCTTATACTCTTCAAATGCCTTGGCTATGGGATGAGCAGGGCAGGCAACAAGCCCAATAGCCTGAGGCCCCCCTCTCAAAAACCTGCTGACAAATCAGGGGCAGGACTGTATGTCCTGTCGTCAGCAGTGCTGGTAGGCTCGGCCGATGCGGGCTGCGCATCAGCAGATTCAGTTGCTGGAGCGGCGGTGTGTTTACCTGCTTCTTTTAGCAAATGCTCAGGTGGCTTTGCATGCTTGTAATCACACTTGTCCCTCAGGCACTTGCCATAAGAGATCCACTGGGCACAATATCCCGGAATTAGGGGAGGACGTTCCTTGCGTTTAGCATCGGAACTCCCAGCCCTGGTGTGTGCGAATTTGCACTCTTGCCCACGCGAGCAATATCCACGTGCGAACTCCCTGCACGCATCGATTGCTGGAGCACCGGGTGATGTAGACCTAGGCCTCCTTGGAGCTTCGCCCCTGTGGCTAGGCGTTCGCCTCCTGTCCTGATCCCGATTCCTCGGAGAGTACCTATCTCTCTGGTGCGGACTCGGGGTATTACCAGTCTTCTTTCTTTGGTCACTAGGAGGCCGACTAGGCCTGTGAGAATCTCCAAATGGCGACCGCCTCCTGACAGGAGGGCCAGGAGCACCAGGTTTCTGGGCTCTGTCCCTGGACGGAGTTCGCTTGTAAAAATCCTTGTGCATATTGACTTGATTCCTACGAACTCTCCAGCGGTCGATCTTGTTCCTACAACGAGCGCGAAGCCACTCATAGCTACAAACATCAGGGTTGGATATGTTTCTATCCCATTCCCTGATATCATGCGCTAAACAGTTGAGATGTCTAACCTTCTCACTGAATAGCGACCGTTTCACCTGTTCGGTCAACGGTTCATCGAGACCCGCAACAATGTGGTCCCATTTCGCGATGAATCGCTCGAGTCGTTCCTCCTCTGCATAGAAAGTTGAAACGCTACACCGCAGGTTCGAGAGCTCAATTATTCTAAATGATTGCTCTCCGATGTTTGCAGTCCTCAAGTGGTCGTATAAGAGCCACAAGATCTGCCTGCTCTTGATACGGTTGTTGGCGCGTTGAGCAGCCTCGGTGAGACGATTTATCTTGTCCATGATCGCAACAGTCTTGATGCACTTTCGAATGGCTGCATTGAACCTGGCTTCAAGAACATGATACCTACGCTCTCCATTCAATTCTTCAAAGGACTTTGCCTTCTCAACTTCGGTTAGCCAATTGATAACGTAAAGTCCATCATAGCTGTAGGCATTGCTAACAGCTTCCTTCATATTGGCTATCCATACCCTCAGTCCAGCCGCGTCGGGCTCCGACGGAAGATCTATGGGAATACATTTGGTTGCAGCTGTACAGTTCGGATCCTGGTGGCTACTGTATCCGCCACCACCTGTTCCGAAAAGGTGCTGTGGGACCTGCGAACTACCGATCGACATTGCACATACTGGACATAGGCGAGTAGCCTTTGGAATGCAGATGTCGCACGCCCTGTTCATGCATATCCTACAATCCTCAATTTTGCTGGGATCAGGAATATCCCGATTACACATTCGGCAATTCCTGTCGGGAGGATCAGGGCCACGCATGATTGGCGGGTCAAGGCCCGACGGATCCTTCGGTCTTGCACCATTAGGATCGTACCCTGGATAATATCCGGTTTCACGCTTATCTAGGGCTGCAGCTGGCGTAGCCTTTGGAGCGCCCTGAGAGCTCGCCGCATTGGGCTGACCCTCAGCAGGAACATCACGAGATCTATCAACAGGCGGTCGCAGAGGCGGTGAGTACGACCGCGTAGTTCGTCTCACACGCGCTTCCAGGGGACCTATTCCTGATCCGAGTAGCATCGGGGTCCCTTCTCCTCCTGCTTTCGTCTCTAAGGCACGCAAGACAACAAGGTCCTTTGACGAATCCAAATCTCCTGTAGTCATCCTGTCCAGCTGAATGCCTAGTGCAGTAGTAGGTCTTACAAAATTGACAGTTAATTCCCTTGGTCAAAAATGAACTCTCCCTACAGACACCGCATCGGGGTCCGTCGCGGGAGCATTCTTCACATAGGTCCTCCTTGAACGAGAAGCAGTATTCACAAATCGCACCTTTGCATCCTTTGCAATGGAACTCAGCAACGAGGTGGATACGTCCATCACCCATGTATTTACACCTGGGTTCGCCAGCGTTGCCAGGATTTCCACCGGCAGCACTCTTCTTCCCCCCTCCTCCCGGGCTTTGCCGGTCAGGAGGTGGTGGTGGTGGAGGATCGTTGTTAGGAGGGCTAGGCGGAGGTGGCCGCTTATCCGGAGTACGGGAAGTGGCACGCCTTCCTCCTGCGTGATCATTCAATCCACTACTCGATGCTTGGCTCGAATACTTTGATTCGAGAGTATTAATTTTCTGGGCCGTGCTGTTTAGCACGTTGAGCATCTGCTCAAGTTTGCTGTTGAGTGTAGTCGAAACAGCCATGTTATGGGTATTCTGCTTGTCCGTGTAGGACTTGCAGTCCCTCGATTTGACCTCTAAATTGGTCTGCGTTTCGCAGAGTTGGTCCTTAATCCATTTTATGCCTTCCTTGTTGGTAACCCAACATTGTTCGGCATTTTTCATCATCCTGTCAATGTTACATATTCTGGTGGATAAGTCCTCGATTTTGAGGTTCACACCACCAATTGCAGGATGATTGGATTGACTCTCAACTAGGGATCTCTCGATTGCTTCAACACGAGTAACAAGTTCGGCAACTCGATCAGAAAGAGACTCAAAAACAGTTTGAACTTGGATGATCGAGCGAGCGACGTCGTCGTAGCTGGATCGTTCACTCAGGGCATCGCCTAAGCTTGTCATACGATCGGAAACGATCTTGACTCGTTGGCCAAGCTCGGTTACGACGTCCCTAGCCCCTTGTGAAAGCTGCATTGACACGTTTGCAGCCTGTGTACACATGTATTGTTCACATGGACGCATTGATCGTACTTGGCTCTCCACGAGTTGACCTCAGTGGTTAGTTGCTTGATGCATTGATCACTCCTATCATTCCTACGCCCAAGGTCTTCGACCTTAGCAACCAGGCGATGAATGATTGCACTTACGGAAGAGTCCACTCTCCCTCTTTCAAGGGCCGTGACAAGATCAGCAACCTCATTTGGCTGATCTTCGCCCATGGGGCTATGCCTACATCCACGGTCCCGAGGAGTGGACAGGTCAATCATGATTGGATTAGATCTCGGAGGAGTTCTGAAATCATCCTGTACGGCCGTTGATGGCCGTGGGAACTCACTCCGATTAGGAGATTGGCTCTGATACGGCGCAGATCTCCTAGCATCACGAACCGCCGAGGGTTGTGTCATGCCCCGGCCTTTGGCCATGGACAATTTAGGAACGACAGGCCTATCAGTTCGCATAGGAACATCAGGTCTCGAGTCAGCAATGACAATGTCATTCAAATCGGTCGCATTGGACACTCTAGATTCAGACATCGATTCAATATCAGTGGCATTACTGATGGTGTGATTGCGACTAGAACTTGATGCCATCATGGACCCAGATTCTATTGGAACATTAGTTCCGTCCATGTTGTCCAAGGCGAAAAAGGAAGCCGCATTGGGCATAGGGCGAACACTTTGTGCGTTCGAGCCATTTGACCTATTAAATTCCTCCTGGAATGCGTCGATCCCATCAAGCACGTTAACCAGTGTGTCCGCGTTTAGCGGGTCCCTACCAATGACCGATGCTGGGTCACCTGATCGACCACGTCCTGAGTCCCGCGCACTGGGTTTTGTGGGCAGTTTCCCGATTTGACCTTGATCGCTTGCTCGGGGTAGGACTGGGATGCAAATCCAATCTGTCTACAATGTTTCGCTCCCTAGGGCTCTCAAATCCTGAAAGTCCTGGGGGAGGGGACATGTTCCTCATGGTCGGGTTTACCGACGGCCTTGGCCTGACGTTACGGCTGGCCACATCAGGATTGAGATTCTCAATCGACAACGGCAGCATGAATTCATCGCTTCCAGCAGCCCGTTTTGGGCTTTGGAATTGCGGGAAAGATGACGGGGCGGGTGGCCCTGGCATCCATGCGGCGAAATCCATGCCAAAGATGTTTCCGTCGCTGGGCCATGAGGCTCTCCACTCTAGCCCACCGGATTCGGTTGGCAGATGAACATCAAATGCAACTCCACTGGATCTACCAGGTTCGGGATTACCGAGCACTTGGAAAGCTATGCTACTGGTTGGCACAGGTCTATTGCTGCCTCGAGAGTCACGAACCTCGGACTGGCCAATATTCATCAGCTCGGGGAAAGATGAGGATTGAGCTCCAGGTGCAATACCGGGCTCGTCATCATCACGTCCTGAGACGGAATCATCATGGTCAGGACGATTAGTCCCACGACCCTGAGAGCGATTAGCTCTTGAGGCATTAGACGACAGATCATCAGTGCGAGTAGCACTGGACCTCTCTGAAGGCATTGCTTCGGAAAAAGTGTGGTCCGACAAAAAGTCAGGACCCGAAAACATCGGCTGTCCGGGCACCTGGCCGTCATTCACAACGTCCAAGATTCCGGCCTGGCCGAGAACCCACTCATCGGTCACCACATGAGGTCCATCCTCAGTGATTCCCGCCATGAGTCCTACAGTAGCCTATGGAAAACGGCGCCTGCAGGGTTGTTATTAAAAAGGGGTTCGCGGTGCCAACCCAGGACGAATCCTACGGCTGATAACCTGCGAAAGGGTTTGAAACAGTATTTCGGGAGAGAATAAACAGGCCCAATCCCACCAACGAGAAGAGATTGTTTAAGTCCCCCAGTCCCAAGGGCAAAGCGGTGCCCTCGGCTGGCAATGAACCACACAGATAACAAACGGGGGATCCTGTTTAACCGCAAAGCCCAAACAGGAAAGGGGACCAGCGCAGCCAACCAAGCGAGCGCAGCAAGCAAGCGAGCAAAGCAATTAACCAAGCAAAAGCGGAGCAGCAGCAGCAATGCAGTTCCCAACCCAAACCTGACCCACACCCAAAACCGCCCAGCCGCCGTAGTGCGGGGCGTGGGAATCGACCACCCACGCACCGGCACGGCGCCGCTGACAGCACTTTTGACGATATGGCAAGTCGAGTCGACGGAATGAAAACTTGAGCCAGAACAGCGCATTGGCTGTGGCGTTGAAACATGCTATGATAAAACTACATGCCCCCAAAAACAAATCACAAAGGGGGTACGTGCCAACATAGAGGGACCCCCAAAATGCCGTTCTTCTCGTTTTGTCGATTCCCTTCAAGCCAACCCAAAAAAGGCCGCTCCAACAAACACGCAGCCGTACAAAAGCAATGTTAACACCGGAAACATGGATGTCCACTGAGCTGGGACATGCTGGAAGAAACGACCGGGGAGATCGCACCGGTCCAAAGGGGCCGCCTTGTTCGACGGCTAGGTCAATTTCCCTGTCCTTTTCCTTGTGCAGCATCATATCATTCTTATCATTCTTTACCAAACGCCACCACACAAATCATATATAGTACCACGCTTCGACCTAAGGAAAGTTTGAGCGTTTTGGTGAAGTGACTGTTGAATCATATTCTCAGTCCGCAAAGGGAAGTGGGCTTCCCAGGGAACCCCCCATTGCTTTGACCCCCCCAAAACGCAGAAAACATGCTGAAGGTGGTGGTACTTCGTGCCGGGCGGGCTCAATAATTTTGTCTTGTTTTTGTTCTGTGTGTTTTTGTTTTTTTTTTTTTTTGGGGGGGGGGGGGCAAACTGCTGGTTTAAACCATACTTAGCCACTTCAGTGTTCAAACCGCCTGCGGTGGGTTTTTTCTTTCCCAGCAAACCGGGGCCGGGTGCTCCCGATTTCCCCATGGCCTTTGCAGCTGCTCGATGCCGCCCCGCGCCAAGGCAGCCTCGAAGCCTGGGAGTCGCTCGCCCACCTCTCAACGGGTGGGTCGGTGCCTCCCTCGTTTCCACATGGAAGCTGAGGTGTCCTGACGATGTTTGTCTAGGTCCTCCAGATTTGAGAGGTTGGAATAAGGGTACCCACTTTTTGTTCTAGTCTATTTTAGGGGAACCCTCCCCCAAAAGACGGGTAAAAGGGAAAGGGGACCTAGTTGTTTAAAAAAGGGGACCCGCTGGCGGGTTCCATGTTAGCGGACAGGCGGGTATCTCTCAGTTGCCCCAAGAAGCTGGAAATACAAGGTGGGGGGTTACTTGTGCGATTTTGCCGCTGACTTTCGGATTTCGGGGTTTGGTTCTTCACCTCGGAGTGACATGTTTGAGAAATCACCACCCAACACCTCCTAAACATAACACGTTTATTAAATGACAACAAATGAGTAATGTCCCAGTCGGGAAAACGACTCAGAGAACAACCCTTGGATTTCAGAGCCGTGTGGATGGCACATGCCACCCGGTTGGGATGTGAAACTGGCAAGGAGAGCCTGCGATCGGTGTGGTTCATCCGCATGTTAGACACAAAAAATACCCTCTGAAAGGAAAGGACTCTCCCAGATGTTGGCCAAAGATTTATCTACAGGGTTGAGAAATACCATTGAAATCGACTCATCCCTCACTGCAAAGGGTCCAACGGGTTGACACTTCTGTTGTTGTTGAAGCTACTTCCCTAGGTCGAACTGACCCCCACACAACTTACACGTGCGAGTTACATATGTAGCCCAGTGCGAAACAAGCTGGAGCCGTGACCTCAAATCACCTCCAGGTATCGCGCAAAAATGGAGAAAGACAGGCTCACATTCAAGGGTTCAAAGGGTTCAAAGGCCAAACCCAAGAGAGCTCCGTGTGATGTCGGGCCTGGTAAAAGGATTCTTTTTGACAGCCAGGGGAACAATTCTGACTTAAGTGGGCAACAGAAGGGCACCATGTTTCTTTTATTTTTCAGGGAAAGCCCCTCCCGACAAAACAAAGGGATCAACTGGTCAGTTGCATCAAACCGGGCAAAGGATATGACCCCCCTCTTTCAGTAGGTTTTTACATGGAAACCAAAGAAACAAAACACTCATTTGGGGTCCAACCTTCAAAAAATAACACCCCCAAGTGCAGCAAGTCATTCTTAAGGGGGCTAAGGGACAGCCCCGACCTGCCCCTATCCACCCTTAGGGCTCCATGACAAAAGTGCAGCAAGCCACGGCTTCAGCCGAGGCTTGGACACAGCTCCGCGCGCTCCAAGTGACGCTGGTCCACCGCTCGCAAGAAGTCCTGACGCGCGATGGACCAACCGGCCAGACCAAGCCAAGCCAAGCCGCACCAACTGACCAACAAGAATCAAATCAGCCAACCACCATAAACCGCATGAACATCAAATGACACCGACCAACCAACCAACATGACCCAACATCAAGCAACCAACCAGCCAGCCAGCCAGCCAGCCAGCCAACCAACCAACCAACCAACCAGCCACGCCAAGCCAAGCCAAGCCAAGCCAAGCCAAACGGAGACAAAGAGAGAGAGCGAGAGAGAGAGAGAGACCACAGCTGAAAATCCAATTCCAAGGTCTTGAGCCCATGCAGCCGACAAAAAGGGCGGTGAATTTGTCGGCCAAATCGACCGAACGCATCGCCTGGCCCAGATTCTCGGCCATCTCCTCGTCGCTGTTGTCTGGGCATGGAAGCTGCGACATCGCCCCTTGGGGGGTTCTGCCAACATGCTGTAAATACACCTTAGCCTTGTACGCCCCAGCAAGCGGAAAAAAGAAGAAGTATATGTATATATATATATATACATATGTCAATAGATGTGTGTGTATGTACGCACATGCATAACATTATGCACGTGCCGTGCTCCATAAAAGCTGGCACGCCCAGTTTTTGATCGAAATGGAATATATGATGGGCCCACTAGCTTCTGATTCCCGTTTGGTTGCAAAAGGAAGAGCTTCAATTCCTGGCTCCTGCAAATCCAAGCCGTCAAATTTGAGGCTTGCCGCACCTATGTTCTCACTTGCAAAAGGGCTTCAGCAATCGCAAGTTGCGCTCTGGTCATGCGCTGACTGAAAGGTAGGAACAGGAAAACAATGCATTCTCCAGAATCTGGGTGAACAATAAAAAAAAAAAAAAACGGCCGCCTTCACATGGGTGTCCTTTTGGGAAAATAGATAGCCCTGGTAGATGATTGAACCACCAGGTAAACCAGGAATCGCCATCTATGTTTCAACCAATCCAACCAACAAGGACACCTATGCGCCTTCAGTTTTTAAGCATCAACCGCCTTGGCTCCGGGTAACCCAAAGCCAACTCCAGTCTGCCAGTCTCGAAGTGGCCTGGCGAGTTCGACCGTGCGCCGCCGCCGCCCTTGCCTAAGGCAACGTGGATTTAGCCGGGGATGGGACCCGCCCTGGCTAACATAGACCAAAGCTGGAGCTGTGTCTTGTTGTTTGTTGGGGGGGGGGGGGAGGGGTAGGAGCAGTTGCCTGAGAACATGGCGGGCGACCAGGGCTCCCGGGATTTCCAGATGTTCCACATCATCCCAGATAAACCTCACTCAAAAATGGCCAAAGGAGAAACTCATGGGGAACCTCCGAATAACCCGCCCTCCAACAATCATGAAGCTGACAACCGGAGGATTTTGCAAGATGAAGGCTTTCCTTCCAGGAAAGCTCCCAAAAAAGTCATCGAACCACGATTGTTGGAAAGAGTGTAGTCATAAAAACCCAGTATCACAAAGGTTGCAAGTTGCATCATTGTTGACATGGGACAAAGCAACGTGTAACTCATAAAATCTCATTTCCCCCACGTCCGGGTGGTTGCCTAGATTCATGGCTTACACGTTTGAAGTTTAGCGTTTGGTGGGACATGTCATAAATCAGTTTGAATTGGTTCGCGGATTTGTACCCCTAGTTCTTGTAGAGGGTACATGGGAAGCCTCCCCCAAACCACCGAAGAAACAACAAAAGTCCAGGCCTCCAAGGCCGGCTCTAACCACAAACCAGCTGCCTTCGCAAGGGCATGGATGTGGATATTTGTATACACGTGTGTCCTCGCTTTAGCATCTTGTGCCGGATCTTCAAGTGCCGTTTGAGGTTGTGCCGGAGCTGCCCAACCGCACTTCGCGTATTAATTAATGTTACACCTCCTTTATTAATAGTCCACTCTATTGTAGCATTTTTTCTCGCAATTCAGGATCTTGTGACTGTTTTGGGGTCCTCAATTGCAGCAATTATTTCCCCCCCCCAAAAAAAAAAAACACATAAACAAGTGCTCTTTTTTACTCTCCTGATCTTGTCTGCGGCTAAACCTCCGATAAAATATGGGCCAAACAAACTTGGCAAAGAAGTCGAGCAAAAAACGAGCAAACAAATCCGGGCAAACCGGATCTTTTGAAGTGGTCCAGATAACTTCCTTACAAAAAAGTGCGGGCAAACAGACACACAAAGGGGGTTGCCCACCAGGGGCCCTGATCCTCTTTAATGTGACTGTTTTGGGGTCCTCTTTAGTGTCTAACCTGTTTGGGGGTTGCTGAAAAAAAAAAAAAAGGTCCTTGGCAATACTAAAGTAGAATTGGCAATACTAAAGTAAGTGCTAGGAATCTGACCCGCAATGCTAAAGTTGAGTACTGGGAAGCTGAGGGTCAGCCTTGGCAATACTGAAGTAGAATTGGCAATACTAAAGTAAGTACTGGGAATCTGAGGGTCAGCCTTGGCAATACTAAAGTAGAATTGGCAATACTAAAGTAAGTACTGTCCCTCCCAGACCCCCAGGATCTCGCTTAAAGAGGGTCCAACTGATTGGTTCCACTCCTAGCTAGGGGGGGGGGTGGTGTAAAGAGGGTCCGACATTATATGGTATTGGTGCTGGCCGCGCGGGGGGAAAATGACCTGTTCCACTAAACAGGCAAAGCTCTGAAGCGCCGGCATCCCTGATCCGGCAGCTGAAAACGACATTAGCATCTGCAGTTATAACTCACAAATGTGTCCCGAACCCGAGTTTTTAAACCAATGCTTCTCCAACAAAAATGGTCACCACCGCTACGCGCAAAGAGTGATTGTTCCAGGCGCGGAACCTTGGACACAAACACCCGGGCCTTTTCCGGGGCCCCTCGCGCTTGTTTTACCCCCCGAACTCGGCGACTCGAGTCGATCGCCCAGTTGCCCTCGAAGAGGGACCGCTGCAGCAGCGGCGGGCGCCGCCGCGGCTCGAAGTAGGCCTTCGCGCTCAGGACCTGCGCGCTCGGGGGGTCCACTTGTTGACTGCACCGGGGTAGACGTACAAACCCAGGGGTGGTTACACCCAAAAGGGGAAGCCTTGGATTAAGGTTCACTAGCACCTCCAGATTTGAGAGGTTAGAATAAGTTGGTACCAACTTTTTTCGGTTTTGTCTATTTTAGTAGGAGAACCCTTCTCCAAAAAAAGGTACAGGGGCACTACTGGGGGACCTAGCGTGGAAACCCAGGGGTGGTTCGCACCCAAAAGGGGAATTTCTGGGTGAAGGTTTGTCTTGGGGTCGTGCACAAGTGGAACCCTGATTTGGTTTGTCTCGAAGTCGGAGCGCCAAAAACGGATGGGTTCCCTTTTGCCCTCCCTTGAAAACTCACCCAAAAACAAACCCGGCTGTCTTGGGGCTTGAAGACAAGCTTGGTGCCAAAGGCCCCCGTAAAGGGTGGCTCGAAAAGCGGCGAAAGATGGCCTTTCCCCAGTATAGGTCCAGGACTTAAGACGGCCTTTGGGCCGTTGGGTTGCAATTCCTTGAAAGGCGGCTCAGGTCGAGCCTTTCTTGCGGTTGATCTCTTTTTGCTTAGGATCCCAACGTCTCCACCAACCCGCCTCCTCCCTGGGCGTTTAGGCCTGCTTTGCGGGAAGCAGGGGAAGGGTGGGGCTTGGGATTTGGGTTGGTGGGTTGGTGGGTTGGTGGGTTGGTGGGTTGGTGGGTTGGTGGGTTGGTGGGTTGGTGGGTTGGTGGGTTGGTGGGTTGGTGGGTTGGTGGGTTGGTGGGTTGGTTGGTTGGTGGGTTGGTGGGTTGGTGGGCTGGTTCTCAGCAGGGAGTGAGAATTAGAATGACCCCGAGATACAACCATCGCCTACGGATTCCTTTAAGAATGGAACGCCCCAAACCGTTTCATTCCCGACACCCCGTCTGAGCCACATGCAAGTAAAGGAGATGTTGAACCACCAGCTGGCTTCCTACTTGGATCTTCGGCCAATTGGTAAGTGGTCAGCCACTAGCCTGCCGTTTCGTCTTGTGACAGAGGGAACTTGCAGGACGCGGCCCTCGCTTTTTGAACCTTTGATTTCAATGGCACCGGCACTGTTTGGAATCGGGGCCCCAAACATGCAACCCACTTGCATGTTCAACCAACTTTGGTAAGTTTACAATGGTTATAAGTGTCGCAACTGGGGTGATCGCCCCCTTACCACGGTCAGCAAACCTACTTACCCGACGTTGGTTGAACACCCGAGCTTCCTTTCAACCCCGTCAACCCGCCAACCCGCCAACCAACCAATATCTCCTTCAAATCTTCTCCGCCTTTGCACCGCGGCCTTCCAAACACCCAAACCACACAGCCGCCTCTCCGTACGACGCTGCGGCGGCCGCGGCCGGCGCCGGCGACTCCAGGAAGCCCTCGCGCCTTACACGGAAAGGCGCCCTAGCGGACGGTGCTGCTTGAAAGCAAACAGGGCTGCCCCTAGCTCCTCTTTACAATGATCACCCCCCCCAAGACCAAAGCCTGTTACAATTCGAGGGTGTCTTGTCACCGGAAAGTTGGACCCTGACACCATCCAGCAGTTTCGCATTTAGCATGCAAAAGCCCTGGAGGAATTCAATACCAAAGCACAAGGAACTGTAACCAACGCCTGACCTACTCTCAAGATTCTCCGAAGTGTGGCGTTTCTTCATGTTTGTTCTAGTTCCAGGTTGACTTGCAACCGAGTAACCCGTACCATCCCGGGCCGGAATACGGATTGCGCAGAATCCACTATGAACATGGTCATCCTGTTTTGGTTTCCTGTTGAGAAACCAAGAGATTCCATTTAGCTGTAAGTTGGCAGCCAAGGTGTCACGCTCGGAAGACTAAATGAACCATGGCTGGCTACCTACTGTTCTTGGAACCGGGTTTCACTCGGATTGCAAGTTGTGGGCTATGAGCACAACAGCATCTCCAAAACCCCCGCTGCCTGTTAAGTGAGAGCACGAGGGGCCATCAGGCAGACAAGCGGCTCGAAAGACGGGAGGATCTTCATGTCGGTCCACAATGGCATGGCTCAAACTTCCAAGCTGTTCAAAAGAGGCATGACTCACTTCCTGAGACGCTTGGTCGGAAAAGGTCCAGACTTTCTGTGTGCGACTCAATCAAATTCGAAGTCACAATCTAGATAATGCAACGTATAAAGAGACCTTTTGAAGAATGACCAACACCAAAGAACAAAAGGTTGCCCTTGGGCAAGTGAGGGTCGTCCCCTTGAGGGCTGCTTTCTTACTCTGTGGTGGTTTCTGGGCCTGGCCCCCCTTTCAGCCAAGCAACTAAAATGGTGAACTAAAACCGAGCTGAACGTCCTCAACTTCAACCAGTGAGAACTCCCCGGCTCCGCTTCACTTTTGTCTTCACTTTCAAACTTTGCGGCCGCCAGCCAAATCATCAACTTGAGGCCTGCCTGGCCGATGCTCTGGTTATTTTCTGGGTTCTAAAAATTATTCAGGCTACTTGGTTGCGGATGGTTGCGGTAACGACACCTCTGCAAAAAGCTACAATGTTTGTGGGTCCAATGGAAAATTCACGGTTTCCCGAAAAAGTCAACATCCAAAGAGTGTCCGGCTTTCCCACATATCACAACTTGGCCCTTCATGTGCTGCGGCGCTGTCGCGATGCAAAGCTCGCGGGAGAGATGACCCCCGAAAGGCTTGCTGGTGCTCCTACCGCAGGAGTTACTGTATCTACATATCTATAAACAAGGCTGCTGTGTATGTCGAGAAAGAGGAATTGGGTTAGCAAAGAGCACAGAAAACCTGACCCAGCAACCTCAAAAGCAAGAGTAACACTAACTACAAGCAAGTGTTTTCACCGGCAAACATGAGGGTAGGCATTACAAGCTTCCCACCGCCTGAGACCGCCTGAGACCGCCCTCTGCCCAGCCAACACGATACAATACTGACCAATACCAGCCTGCAAAACCAATACCAAACCAATGTTCAATTAACTTTCTGTGCGAAAGCCACCCAAACAAACTTCCAACAGGGTTAGCAACGATAGCTGGTGAATCAAAATACAAAAACATGCAAAGGTCCAACACGCTTCATGCACAGGTCCCCGATGGTTCCCGGCAGATGACTAGGTCACCCAACGCCCATTTCTGAAAGAATCACGCCGAGAACAGGCGGACCAGTGTCCACTCCAGAAGAAAATGCTTGGTTGAAGGCAATGAGTGCAAACAAAGTTTTTGGCCCAGAGGTCACCACCCAGCTATCTATACTACTAGAGCAATGCTGAAGCAATACCAAACCAGCACTGAAACAATGCTCAGTCAATGCTAAAGCAGCATGAACCGTACCAGAATAACATAACAAGCAACTGGGCCAATACTAAACCACTACTACCGCATCAACCAATAACCAGGGCCGAGAATGACTGAAGAGAACCGAAGAGGACGGGGAGCCTCATTTCAGCCCCCAATTTGAAGGTGAGAGAACCGTCTAATCACAACCCAACTTTATCTTATATAAAATGTAATATATATATATATATGTATATTGTATATATATATACATATACACAACAGTATATATATATATATAATACAGGGCATGGATCTTCCCACGGCATGCAGGGAGCGCCCCGTAGAAGGGCGCAGCTATGGACTCCTGATTTAGAGCCGGTGGCAAAATCCTCGGCACCTGGAAGTTGCAACGTTGAAGCCATAGCCTTTGTCGATATTTACCTTGGGGGCATTCCCTTCACAAAGACTGACAGCGCAATGGCTGCGGGTCAAACATAGGTACCCAAAAAAAGCCCCATAACCAAGTGGATTTTCCAATGGATGGGAGCCATGGGAGGGCTGTGATCAGTAAGGACCACCCAACCACCGCGAAGAGACACTAGTCACGAATGAATCGCCGCCAGGCTGCACTGCCTCGGGCTTTTCTCCAACTTGATGTCTGCCATGAGTCGCCAAACAGCGAATGCAGCTTTGCACTCGACTTGTTAAAAACGTCGTCCAGCCCGCCCCGCATCAGCGACGGCGCGCAAATAAAACCATCCGCAAAGATGTGGGTGCGGCAGGTACAAAAGGTTAGCGGCACTAAATGCGTCTGCTACTTCCCATACTTTAGAGGAAAATGGTCTTGCACCACTGTTGTCGCAACTGTCAACATCCATGGAGTGCATACCTTAACCTTTTGTCCTTTCCTTATCCCCCTGGCCTCACCGGCCACTCGATCTCCAACGATCCGCGCCATTTTCGGGCTCACCTTGCGGCGTTTCGCGGCCAAAGCGAACACCTCAACAGGGAAATGAACAAACACCTGTCTTTCCTAGGTCTTCTAGTAGAGAGGTTAGAATAAGGGTACCCTTCTTTCTGTAGTCTATTTTAGCAGGGGAACCCTCCCCCCAAAAATGTAAAAGGGCACTACTGGGGGACCTAGTTTCTCAAATCAATCTCCTTTTGGGAGACCCCTCCCCTTTGAGAATAGTGGGAACCCCAGATTGATCAAACCCAATAAGTTCATAGGGTGTCCCTGGGCTGGGGAATCATCAGTTTGAGTGACCTCACTAGTAAGAAGCTGGGGTATAGTTCCAGCAGTCTTCTTGTGGTTTCCCATTGAGGTGACCGGATCGGCTGTTGTTGCGCAAACCACAAATATTGCCCGGGACGAATCGATTTGCTTTCATTCAAAAGGCCGGATGTGCAAGAACTTGCACAAAACTCAGCCTTGTGGGAGATGTTGACTTAGCATGGACCAAAAGCAAAAACAAATAAAGGGCAACAGGTCGATTCTGAGGAAGCGATTCTACAAAACAAACACCTGTCTTTGCCCGGAAGGTCAACAGCTCCGTCTTGAACAACATGTCCTGGAAAAGGGGGGGGTTCCGCTGCAGTCCTCGTCCGGATGGTTCTCAAATCAGCAAAGCCAACCTCATGACCCAGCCATGTAAAACCGGATATGTCCTGTTTGCCTTCCATATGATTTGAGCCTGGCGCAACAAACCGGGCAAGGGGCAGGATGTCCGCCAACGATCCTGACCCAACTCAGGTGAGACATGTTTAGCTTCCCTCCCCGGAGAGAGCATTTGGCGTCCCAGCGCCGGTTGGCTGGCGGATTCCTCCACGAACTCCGCCACCTGCGCGCAAGCAGATTTGGCTTCCAAGGGTTCCAACATGCGCCGGCGGCACCCTTCGCAGATTCACTTGCCCGCGCGTTAGAAACTAGAAACCCGGATCTGGGCTTGGCCGGCCGCTGATAAATTGCTCATATTGGGCAATGCATCAGTTGAATAGAGGTCTCTGAAACTTGGTGCGCGGTACCCGTGCGACTCGTGCATGCTCTCCCCAGCCAGTGTTGCAAACACCGGAACCACATGTTAACATACTATCGATTGTCAACAGCTGAGGGAGAAACAACGAGGCATCATTCCGACGCTTTACAAAACATAAGCCGTGGGATGAGTCCTATTTCAAGGGGGCCAGGTCCCAGGTGTGGATCAAAAACCATTTCATTCGGACCCCGCTGGGCCAAACAAAGTTCGGCCATGGCCTCCCAAACCTGAAGCGCGAACGCTGCCAGGCGCGTGCCGCGCGCCTCTTTGGCAATCTCCAGGCCAAACTCCACGCCTGAGCCGCGAGAAAAACCACGAGCGGCGGCATCGCCTCCCTCTAAGCGGGGGGTGGGGTGGAGGGGGTCCAGAATTTGCAATGTTGCAATTCGACCCCGGGTGCCCCGAGCGCGTTGCAATTTCGCGTTGCAATTTCCAACTCCCCGAAAAACCACCCCCCCCGACCTCAAACTTGTCCGGCCCACTCTGCCTCCCTCCGCTCCCTGATCTGCATCGTTTCTCTTTGAAGGCTCTTTGTTGGCTATTGATTCGGTTTCCCGTCTGCGAACCTTGTTTTTGTTGTCCTTGTGATGTGTCATTTTCTCGCGTCCTTTTGTCTTGTTGTGTTCTGTCTGTCCTCCTGTTCTGTGTTGTGTCCTGTGTCCTTCTTGTCCTTTTACGGGCTTCCTGTTGCATTGTTTTTGAGACTCATAGGAATGCCATCTCGCGCCGGCCCCACCCCCCCCCCCCGCCTTTAAAAATGCAACAAATAATTGCCTTGCAATTAGCCCCCCCCCCCCCAATTTCTAGTTAGGGGGGGGTGATGCGGCGGCGGATTACCCTGCTTAGCACCTAATGTGGCCCCATTCCAAGGAAGCTGCGTGGAACCAAGCCAGAGTGAAACCGACGATCTCCACCCCGCGCGCGCGCGACCCAAAGAAACATGATGGCGCGAGCGCATGCTGCGTCCTCGGGCGCATCGCAAGGTGACGCAAGAGGCGCGCCAGCATCTTGGCAAACGCTCGCGACAACAAACCTAATCTATGGGGCCCAGATCACGTCAAAAAACACTGCGAGCCACAAGGCGGCTGCACGAAGAAAACCCCAGGAGCCGAAAAGCAAAAGAGGCGTGTGCTCATCAGCTTGTAACAGTGTGTAAGAAACGCGACTGAGGAGCTGCCAGGACAAGGTCATGATCGGTTCCCGCGCACGAAGCCTAACCGCTCGCGGCAGGCAGCTACTAATTGTTCAAGCCCTCCGCGCATGGCTGGGCGTCGGCAAGCACACACGATTATGTTGTACTCTTGTCGTGCCCCAACACGGGACAATGGCAACGAGCACATCACACACACGCCTAGAGAGACGGATGACTGACGCAAGCGTGGGTCCCGATCTGTGTGTTGCTCTAGTTTTGCTTGGGTAAGTGCTTGCGTGGGTGTGTCCGTGCGTGGGTGCGCTCTGTGCAACGGTGCGTGGGAGCTTGGGCGACGGCCTATGTGCGCGGATAGTCATTGCGTGCGAGCGAGGGCGCAAGCATGCGCGCGTGCTGTGCCAGACTGCAAGCGCGCGTGGTCGCAAACAGGCGAGCGGGCGGGTGTGAGTGCTGGGTGTGTGCGTGTGCCTGTGGGGGTGGGGGTGTGCGTGTGGGTGTGCGTGTGGGGGTGGGGGTGTGCGTGTGGGCGTGCGTGTGGGCGTGTGTGTGTGTGTGTGGGTGTGGGTGTGGAGTGTGGAGTGTGGAGTGTGGAGTGTGGAGTGTGGTGTGTGGTGTGTGGTGTGTGGTGTGTGGGTGTGGTGTGTGGTGTGTGGTGTGTGGTGTGTGGTGTGTGGTGTGTGGTGTGTGGTGTGTGGTGTGTGGTGTGTGGTGTGTGGTGTGTGGTGTGTGGTGTGTGGTGTGTGGTGTGTGGTGTGCGTGTGCGTGCGCGTGCGCGTGCGCGTGCGCGTGCACGCGCGCGTGTGCGCGTGTGCGCGTGTGCGCGTGTGCGCGTGTGCGCGTGTGCGCGTGTGCGCGTGTGCGCGTGTGCGCGTGTGCGCGTGTGCGCGTGTGCGCGTGTGCGCGTGTGCGCGTGGAGTGTGTGCGTGTGTGCGTGTGTGTGTGTGTGTGTGTGTGTGTGTTGTGTGTGGTGTGTGTGTGTGTGTGGGTGTGTGTGTGTGTGTGTGTGTTGTGTGTGTGTGTGTGTGTGTCTGTGTGTGTGTGTGTGTCTGTGTGTGTGTGTGTGCGTGTGTGCGTGTGTGCGTGTGTGCGTGTGTGCGTGTGTGCGTGTGTGCGTGTGTGCGTGTGTGCGCGTGTGCGCGTGTGCGCGTGTGCGCGTGCGCGTGCGCGTGCGCGTGCGCGCGTGCGCGTGCGCGTGCGCGTGTGCGTGTGTGTGGGTGTGGGTGTGGGTGTGTGGGTGTGTGTGTGTGTGTGTGTCTGTCTGTGTGTGTGTGTGAGAGTGTGTGCAATGTGTGTGTGCGAGTGCGTGCGCGCGCGTGAGTGCGTGAGCGCGCGTGCGTGCGTGCATCCGTGCGCGTGCGTGGCGCGTGCGTGTGCGCGCGCGTGCGTGGGCGCGTGTGCGTGCATGAGAGTGCACACGCGCGCGCGCCTGCGCGCGTGCGTGCGTGGGCGTGGGCGTGCGTGGGCGTGCGCGTGTGTGCGTGCGCGTACGCGTGCGTGGGCGTGCGTGGGCGTGCGTGCGCGAGCGCGTGTGCGTGTGCGTGTGCGTGCGCGTGCGTGCGCGAGTGCGTGCGTGCGCGTGCGTGCGCATGCATGCATGCATGCATGCATGCATGCGTGCGTGCGTGCGTGCGTGCGTGCGTGCGTGCGTGCGTGCGTGCGTGCGTGCGTGCGTGCGTGCGTGCGTGCGTGCGTGCGTGCGTGCGTGCGTGCGTGCGTGCGTGCGTGCGTGCGTGCGTGCGTGCGTGCGTGCGTGCGTGCGTGCGTGCGTGCGTGCGTGCGTGCGTGCGTGCGTGCGTGCGTGCGTGCGTGCGTGCGCGCGTGCGCGCGGGCATGCGTGGGTGGGTGGGTGGGTGGGCGGGCGGGTGGGTGTGTGTGGGTGTGTGTCTGTGTGTCTGTGTGTCTGTGTGTGTGGTTGGCGTGTGCGTCAGGGTGGTGTGTGTGGTTGGTGTGTGTGTGCGCGTGGTTGGTGTGTGTGTGTGTGTGCGTGTTTGTGTGTGGTTGGTGTGTCTTGCTTTCTCCTGTGCCGCTAATCTCGTCCCTTCCACCGCTTTCAGCAACCATGGAGTCCGAGTAGACGAACTATAACAGCAAGTGTTGGGTTAATCTGCAGGACCCTTCTCACTAGGGTGGTCCTCCTTGCTAATCCAAGCTTGCTTTTGAGCCGTTGGCGTGTTCTTGCATGTCCGACCAAAAAAGTACCTCATGCAAAGGGAAGCCCCCCTCCCCCCACCATCCAAACAACAAGACTTGCGAAATAGCGAGGCGAAAGGTGCTGACGCGAGCAACCGCACCTCTGGAATGCGGACGCCAACTCAATATGGTCAACAAAAACAATGGCAAAGTGCGGTAGGTTTGGGGGGTTCCTTGCTCCCTTCGCAATATTCCGAGCATCCACCGTATCAACTGGAGCCTTTTCCCCCTGCAGCCTTGCCACTCCCGGGCGCAAACCTCAAGCAAAGGTATCTTAAAGCCCAGCCAGGACCGGAGGACATTTTGGGGCTCTTGCCGTGGGGGATGCCTTCTTTTGGTGAAAGCAAAAGGAGAACCAAAGAAGCACCTCTGGAGCCCTTTGGAGCAAGCCCGAGACTCTCCTGGGCTTGCAAACAACTTGGTTTCTTGCAGCCTACGAAAAAAAGTTCAAACACCAAAAACAACTAAACAAAAACTAGAACCACGGGTGGCCCGCAAGCATAATGGAAAGTGACCAAAGACAAGCAAAGCGAGCCGACATGCAGGGGTGCCAGTGGAGTGGTTGCTCAAGAGTTGGTGTGTGGGTGTGTGTGTGTGTGGGTGTGTGTCTGTGGGTGTGCGTGCGTGGGTGTATGTGTGTGTGTGTGTGCACGTGTGTGCACGTGTGTGCGTGCGTGCGCGTGTGGGTGTGTGTGTGTGTGTGTGCACGTGTGTGCGTGCGTGCGCGAGTGGGTGTGGGTGTGTGTGTGGATGTGTGTGGGTGTGTGTGTGTGTGCGTGTGTGTGTGTGTGTGTGTGCGTGCGCGCGTGCCCGTGCGCGTGCGCGTGCGCGTGCGTGTGCGCGTGCGCGTGCGCGTGCGCGTGCGTGTGCGTGTGCGTGTGCGTGTGCGTGTGCGTGTGCGTGTGCGCGTGCGCGTGCGTGTGCGCGTGCGCGTGCGTGTGCGTGTGCGTGTGCGTGTGCGTGTGCGTGTGCGTGTGCGTGTGCATGTGCGTGTGTGTGTGGGTGTGTGCGTGTGTGCGTGTGTGCGTGTGTGCGTGTGTGCGTGTGTGCGTGTGTGCGTGTGTGCGTGTGCGCGCGCGTGCGTGGGTGTGTGCGTGGGTGTGTGTGTGTGTGTGTGGGTGTGTGTGTGTGTGCGTGTGCGTGTGCGTGTGTTCCTTTTGCATGCAACACCCAGCTGCTGCATGTCTCAACTCTTGCCACGGCAGGTCAAAGCAAATAAAGCCGACATGTGTGTGTGTGTGTGTCACAATTGCGCACGTGCGTGCGCGTGTGCTCCTGCGGATATCTGCAAATTTTGCGCTTCTCTGGCTGATAAGCTTCGGTGCCGCGAGCTCTGTGCACTTGCGCGCGGTTGCTGTTGCATGTGTGCGTGCGTGCGTGCCTGCGTTTGTGTGCGCGTGCGTGCGCGAGTGCGTGCCTGCGTGCGTGCGCACGTGTGTTTGTGCGGGTGTGGGTGTGGGTGGTGTGTGTGGGTGTGCGCGCGTGTGTGTGGGTGTGTGTGTGTGTGGGTGTGCGCGCGCGTGTGTGGGTGTGTGTGCGTGTGCGTGTGCGTGTGCGTGTGCGTGCGCGTGCGCGTGCGCGTGCGCGTGCGCGTGTGCGTGTGCGTGTGCGTGTGCGGGCGTGCGGGCGTGCGTGCGTGCGTGCGTGTGCGTGCGCGCGCGTGCGTGCGTGCGTGCGTGCGTGCGTGCGTGCGTGCGTGCGTGCGTGCGTGGGTGGGTGGGTGGGTGTGTGTGTGTGTGTTTGTGTGTGTGTGTGTCTGTGTCTGTGTCTGTGTCTGTGTCTGTGTCTGTGTCTGTGTCTGTGTGTGTGTGTGCGTGTGCGTGTGCGTGTGTGCGTGTGTGCGTGTGTGCGTGTGTGCGTGTGTGCGTGTGTGCGTGTGCGTGTGTGTGCGTGTGTGTGTGTGCGTGTGTGTGCGTGTGTGCGTGTGTGCGTGTGTGCGTGTGTGCGTGTGTGCGTGTGTGCGTGTGCGCGCGCGTGCGTGGGTGTGTGCGTGGGTGTGTGTGTGTGGGTGTGTGTGTGTGTGTGCGTGTGTGCCTTTTGCATGCAACACCCAGTTGCCGCATCATCGCGGCCAAGCACTTGCGCAGAGCAACGCTTGTATAGAGCTCGCAACACCGAAGCTTATCAGTCACAGAGGGGCAAGATCCGCGGTAGCACGCGCGCACGCGCGCAAGCGCACAGAGCTCACGACACCAAAGCTTATAAATCACAAAAAGGAAACTATTCAAATATCCGCGCTAGCACACACACGCATGCACGCGCGCAAGCCGCGCTAGCACACACGCACATGCACGCGCGCAAGTGCACAGAGCTCGCAGCACCGAAGCGTATCAGTCACAGAAGGGCAACATTTGCAGATATCCGCGGTAGCACACGCGCACGCACGTGCGCAAGTGTGACACATATACACACACACACATGTCGGCTTTATTTGCTTTGACTTGCCGTGGCAAGAGTTGAGACCGCAAGCGCTACGCAAAAGTATGCTGCGCAAGCTCGGGACAAATTTATATGAGCAAGTTCTCCCAGCAAGTTCTCTGCGTGCAGCGCTGACCGCAACATGGCAACCTTTCGATTTGAGCCGGAGCTACGAATGCACCCTTTGTGAGCCACTTTCGCGCTGCTGACTTTCTAGCTTAAAGGCCGCGGAGACCAAGCAGGATTCGAGCCGGGGCCGGTCACTGCCAAGAGCAGGCGCGTAACCACGAGACAAACTCTCAAGCCCGCGTTCCGATCTAAAAAAAGTAGCATGTTACTAGCATTTCGTGCGATCCACCACGCCAATCCTCGCAGAGGGTCGCGCGGGCAAGTCAGAAATCGTAAAAAGTCCTGTTTTTGCACATCGACCACGCCAATCCCCGCAGGGGGTGTCATTTTCGCAGGGTGGGTTCGGTCACAGCGCGCCGCCTTAAGAGACTAACTAATTACTTTCGTGTCCAAGCGTCTCGTGCAAGTTTGGCTGTGTCATATCTCGTGCAAGTTGGCTCGGGCAAGTTGGCTCGTGCAAGCTGGCTCGTGCAAGTTTGCTCGTGTAAGTTGGCTGTGCAAGTTGGCTCGGGCAAGTTGGCTCGTGCAAGTTGGCTCGTGTAAGTTGGCTGTGCAAGTTGGCTCGGGCAAGTTGGCTCGTGCAAGTTGGCTCGTGTAAGTTGGCTGTGCAAGTTGGCTCGTGCAAGTTGGCTCGTGTAAGTTGGCTTGTGTAAGTTGGCTCGTGTAAGTTTGGCTGTGCGATAAGGCTGGTGCAAGTTGGCTCGTGCAAGTTTAGCTGTGAGATAAGGCTGGCGATTTTACCAGAAGAACCCTTCGCAATGCTTTCGGGAAAAACAGCACATGCCAACAAAAGTGAAGAACCTTTCTGCAAGCCAGCCCTTACTGCAACACTTATGGGAGTTCCGGTTGCTCCTTATTCCAAAGGCCCTCCATAACAGGGCCCTTCCGTTAAGGTCGAGGATTCTTTGTGGAGGAAATGGTGGGGGCAGCTTACGGTCCCCAACGCATCTATCTCATCTACCTGTCCACATTTAAACCGGCCAACGCCATTTGGGACCAGTTCCGAGTTCCATTGACCCTCTTGGCATGCTAGAAACATGAAGCAAACATCCAGGTATCGTATTCCGGCCGTAGTTTGGCATCATTCCACAAATCCCGGGTTCGGGGTCTGGAGAAACCCTCAACACCTTGACTTTTCACCAAACCCGTACCATGAGAACAAAATGAAATGGCTGTCCCTGGTAGTTCACTATCAAGGGAACCCTCCAAAAACAGTTGACTCACTTGCCCAAAAAAGGATCTGGACATATCTGGCAATAGCAGGTGCACCGTTTGAAATCCTTGACGAAATATGGCTGTGGCTTAAAAACCGGTACCCAAAATAGAACATTGGTACGTGGAAACATGGACCAAAACCTGCGCAAGCCCTCCTGTTTAATTTTGAGCCACACCCATGGAAACCAAACGGTTCGATCCGGTCGATTCGCTTTGGGCAACGTCGCTCGGCAGGGCCCCCCCTGCAAAAACGGGCTGAACCACGGCACAGGGCAACTTCCATTTGCTTAAGCCTGCATATATATATATATATTTCCAACAGTGGTAGTTTCCTTTTAACACCAAAAAGGAAAACAACTGGTCTTGAGCAAATGGAAGGCCATTGGGCCGACAAACGTCATCCATGCCGCATGTTTTTGTTTGGTCTCTTGTTGGACTGGGAGCGGCACAGCGGCCCAAAGCCACACCTCCCACGTAGTTCCCGGCCAGGTACATGCCTAAGATGCCGTTTCCGCTCAGGTGCTGTTGGTGGAAACAAAAACAAAAACGAATCGGCATGCGACTTTTTTGGATTAGTTGACTTTAGAACCCTTCCCCCAAAAAAAAGGGAAAGAGGAAGCAGCCCACAGGGCAATTGGGGCGCGCCAGAAGTGCGGGCTGTTGCCTGTTTTCCCTTCAAACCCAGCTGAAACATTGGGTGGCGAGATTTCTCTGCAAGCTCAAAACTGTTTGTGGGCCTTATGGAGAATCCAACCTGTTTCCCACAAAGTAAAAGTCCAAAGATCCAAACAGCAATTAAAAAAAAGGCTACCTATGCCCAGGGGCTCATCGGATAGGATAGACGTATGGAGAAGCTATATCCTGAGAGGGATAGCCCCCTGGGCCTTTTCTCAGAAACCTTGCTACCTGTCAGCTCTTACCTCACCCCCGACTTCGGGGAGCGAAGGTCACAGGTCAATGCGTGGTTCACGACGCCGCCGGCTGATAAAATTATGCGGAAACGGTTTTTGCCATACCTGAGTCCAATACCGCAATATCAGGGCGAACTACGCTCCTTTCGTGAACTTTAGAACCCCTTTTTTTAGGAAATGATGGCCTCCGAAGAACGGAACTCAGTGAGCAACTGGAAGTCCCACAAAGTAGCCAGGACACTAAATACTGGATCTGGGCAAGGGCACACTAACAACATCCGCAGGCATCTCTAAACTAGACCCCTCGCCAAAAATGGTTCCCATTTCAAGTTTCTCTTGCACCCGCTCGACCTGGTCGACGAAGTCCAGACCTTACTTCCCAAGAGGAGGTTTTTCCAGGGAAACCCAGCTATTTTTCCTAGCAAAACCACCCAAAAAGCACACCTATGGTCCCCTTGCGTCAACCGGTGTTTGGCCAAAGCGCCCTGAACGCCCGCGGAGCTCAAGCTCTCCTTCACCGTGTTCAGGCGCGTCTGGTGCCCGATCTGGCAGGTGGCACGTTGCTCGCTCGCCCTGTTGTTCGATAGGCTACCAAGACTAGGTCCTCCAGATTTGAGGCGTTAGAATAAGGGATTACAAGGTGATCACCTTTTGAAACTTGACTAAATATGGACCAAACACGGGAAACCAAAAACTAGGAGGGGAGGTCCTCCAGTAGAGAGGATACAATAAGGGTACGCCATTTTGTTGCTGTAGTCTGTTTTAGTAGGGGAACCCTCCCCAAAAAAAAGAAGTAAAATGACACTACTGGGGGCTAGAAGAACACTGTCTGCAAATTCTCGTACAGGACCTATGGCGAGCTTGTTCCACCCCCGAATTCCTGTGCGTGGAAAACGGGGCCCCTTTATGTGATACCGCGTAGTGCAGTGTAGTGGTTGGTTCTTCAAAGGAGACGTCCTTTTGCATCACAAGTGGCAGGGGCTCCAAAGACTCTTGGGGGGGGCATGGTTTATCACAAAGGGAACCAAAAGCAGGTTGGTCGGGTCATACCCACATGCGTGTCAAGCTTGTTCTTCAGACGCTCGAAACATTGAGTCCTTCCTCGCCACGATTCTGAATCTCGTCTCTTGTTAAGGAAACCTGGGTTTTGTTTTGAGACAAACCCAGCCCACCCAAAATGCACAAATCTAAGGATTGATTCCCCATTCTTTCCGACCATCGTTCTTTTCGAAAACCGGCCGTTTCCGTGGGTTTCCGGAGGTTTTCTAGAAAGATCCGGATCCCTGGAAAGAATGGACATGGAAGGTACCTCTAGAAGTGTCCTGGAAGACTGTTCTTTTAAAAGGGACTCAGGGGTATCAAATACGGAAACCAGGGGGTTGTTAATCCAGAGCTTTCACTAGTCTCAGAACAATCTATTAACTTTGTTCTTGGTTGCTGTTGACCCCTCTGCAAAAAGTGAATAACTTCTGTGGGTTTAGTGGAAAACCCCAAATGATTTCAACCAAAAAGTGAAAGTCTAAAGATCTAAGCCAAGGACAAAGGAACTTCTTCCACTGGCCTCCAGCTGCGGGATGGCGCGCTCCCAGACGCGGACCCCCAGGGCCGTTGGGAGATTCTTCGCCTCCGATTCGGTGAGGAGACTCGCGACGTGCGCAAGCGCAAGTGCAATCAACTGGGTTTCCTCCCACTAGCATAGCATTTGTGGGAGGGTACCTAGAAGATCAATTTCCTCTTCAGGGGACCTCCTGTCAGGTGCCGTATTAGGGGTGAGGGATCAAAAAAGACTTTTTAGGCATCAAAAACAACTTATTTCTGAAGATCAAAAAAAACTTAATAGGGTCCAAAAAACTAATTCTCATTGATGTACTATTAAAAAATAAATTAAGAGGATCAAACAAAACTTTTTAGGGATCAACAAACAACTTATTCATTTCGTGGCAGGCGAAGCACTTTCGCAAGGTCAGGTACAAATAGGCGCGGCACTTTCGCAAGGTAGGCGCAATGCTTTCGCAGGTCGGGTGCAGATTTCGCAGCCGGCGCAGCACTTTCGCAAGGTGCGGTACAGATTTCGTGGCAGGTTCAGCAAGGTCAGGTACAGATTTCGTGGCAGGCGTAATGCTTTTGGAATGTCAGATGCAGATTTCGCAGCAGGCGCAGTAGCAAGGTTAGGTACAGATTCGCAGCAAGTGCAGGACTTTCGCAAGGTGCGGTCCAGATTTCGCAGCAGGCGCAGCACTTTCGCAAGAGGCACCAATTTCGCGGCAGGCGCGGCACTTTCGCAAGGCACGGTGCAGAGTATGACGCAGGCGCAGCGTTACAGAAAGAAAGAAAGAAAGAAAGAGAGTGATGATCGAGGAAGTGATGATTCAACAAGGGGCGCGTTAAGCTCTGTAAACATTCTGAAAATCAGCGGGGGGGTTGGGGGGGGCAGCAGCCCCCCCATGATGTCCGAAGAAGTGATGATTCAACAAAGGGTGGTGATGATCGAAGAAGTGATGATTCAGCAATCGGTGCCGTAATCTCTGTAAGCATTCTGAGAATCAGCGGGGGGGCCGCTCCCCCCATGATGCTCGAAGAAGTGATGGTTCAACAAAGGGTGATGATGATCGAAGAAGTGATGATTCAGCAAAGCGTGCGTTAGTCACTGTCAACCTTCTACAAGTCAGCGGGGTGAGGAAGGTCAGGTACAGATTTTGCAGCAGGCGCAGCACTTTAGAAAGGTCAGGTACAGATTTCGTGACAGGCGCAACACTTTTCGAATGTCAGATGCAGATTTCGCAGCAGGCGCAGTAGCAAGGTTAGGTACAGATTCGCAGCAAGTGCAGGACTTTCGCAAGGTGCGGTCCAGATTTCGCGGCAGGCGCAGCACTTTCGCAAGAGGTACCAATTTCTCGGCAGGCGCAGCACTTTCGCAAGGCACGGTGCAGAGTATGACGCAGGCGCAGCGTTATAGAAAGAAAGAAAGAAAGAAAGAAAGAAAGAAAGAAAGAAAGAAAGAGAGTGATGATCGAGGAAGTGATGATTCAGCAAAGGGTGCGTTAAGCTTTGTATACATTCTGAAAATCAGCGGGGGGGTTGGGGGGGTGCCTCAGCCCCCACCATGATGTTCAAATAAATGATGATTTAACAAAGGGTGGTGATGATCGAAGAAGTGATGATTCAGCAAAGGGTGCGGTAATCTCTGTAAACATTCTGAAAATGAGCGGGGGGGTTTGGGGGGGCGGCAGCCCCCCCCAATCATGCTCGAAGAAGTGACGATTCAACAAAGGGTGATGATGATCGAAGAAGTGATGATTCAGCACAGGGTGCGTTAATCACTGTCAACCTTCTACAAATCAGCGGGGTGGTTGGGGGGGGTTCCTTCCTTCCTTCCTTCCTTCCTTCCTTCCTTCCTTCCCTCCTTCCCTCCTTCCTTCCTTCCTTCCTTGCTTGCTTGCTTGCTTGCTTGCTTGCTTGCTTCCTTCCTTCCTTCCTTCCTTCCTTCCTTCCTTCCTTCCTTCCTTCCTTCCTTCCTTCCTTCCTTCCTTCCTTCCTTCCTTCCTTCCTTCCTTCCCCCCATAGGAATGAGCATAAGTTTTTGTTCGATGCCTAATAAGTTTTTGTTTGATGCCTAATAAGTTTTTGTTTGATGCCTATCCCCCGTGTTAGTGGGAGGGAGGGTAGGTTTCAGGAAGGGAAGCCCTCCCACCAGCGAACATGGAAGTGCACAGATTGGAAAAGGCCTTTTTGCACTGCCATGTTGGTTGGTGGGAGGGAACATCCAAAAGCCATGCGTTGCACCAAGATCTTCGAACAATCAGCGGGTGAATGTGAGTTGCTTAAGTGACACACATGTATCCTTGGGACCTTGATCAATCTATGATGGTTTCCACTACCCAACTACCTTCCCCAATAATTGGAAAATGGGGGAAAAAGCAACCACCTGAGGACCTATTGAATCTGGGGACCTATTAACAACTCACCAAACCTACCTAAAGAATGCAAAGGATACCTATGAAAGAAACCTTGTGAGGTTAAACAAACCTTGCCACGAAACGGGCACCAAATTGGCCCAACCAGGGGGAGGGGTGGCGTTGTTGCAACCCTACTTGGATGTTCAACCAACTTAGTAAGTAGGTTATGACCATGGTTGTAACTTGGGTAACTCGGATTCGTCCCCTACCATGGTGAGTGGTGGAAGATCCAAGTACCGAGTTTTGTACGCACCCGCAGACTTCCCGACATCCAAATCGACGCCTCTGTGGGGTGCAGCATGGTCTCTACCGTGTCGCGATGGGTGGCCTGGCAAGGCGGATAGCCAACTACCATGACTGAAACCTGCTTAAATCAAGCTGCTTCGGGCTTCCTTCAGGGAAACTGCCGGCCTCCCCTGGCGCAGAAAATTTCAACAGGCTCTACACACCCTTGCTTCGCTGGATGCCCCAGAAGCGCCGCCTTCTCTTGCAGCTGTAGATCACCCCCCAACTGGGGAAAAAGCGCCATCAGTACAAGTGTTCCCCTTACACCATCAGAGAATCACAGATGGTTGGAAGGGTTCATTCGTTAAGGCCCAGTTCTTTGGGGGGGGGGGGTTCGGCTCAGCAAAGTGCTTAGTGACTAATATGTCCCAAGTGAAATTTGCCCAGTTGCCCGTAGATTGTAACCTGGCTCTGTTGTAGCAAGTTGATCCCGCAATGTTGACCCATGTTCCCACCACAAACAAGGTAACTACATGTTCCCACCCCAAGGTGGTGTACATGGCTTTGCGGCTCGGAGCAACCCTAAGCTTCGCCTACAACACCCCCCCCCAAAACAAGACAAAATAGAAGAAGTGGAAAGCGCCTGTCTCAGTTGCCCAAAGAACCTGCAACTAAAGGGTTAACCTTTTGGGGCCACTAGATATGGACCAAATCACCGAGACCAAAAGGTCAAAAGGTCGATTCGCTTTGGGCAAGTGAGTAAACCTTCCAACTGTGGTGGCTTCCGTTTGGCCGGGGAACAAAGAGCAACGATTGAAATGGTGAAAGTGTAGTTCTTATTCAACGGATAGGTTAGGACCCGGATGGACCCGGTTTGCTAGCCACTTACCAACCAGCCGAACATTTAAGAAGGGATCCTGACTTCATTTGTGCCATTCCTGCCATGGTCACACCATCCTTTCAAGCTTGCGGTTGCGAGGTGTCTGGACACAAACTGCCTCCTCGGGTTTTTCCCCTTTGGGTAAAAACGGCCATGTGGGATTTTGCCGGCCTGGATTTTTTTCAGCTTGGACATCGCACATCGCCTCCTTTCCTCCTCCCCCCCCCCAACCCATCCACACGACCCCCGTCTTCCCAAAACGTCTTCCACCCGCCCGCCAACAAATTGGCCCCGCCGCGCGGGAGCCGCGCCTCCACCAGCTGGCCCTCCGTGAGGTCCTGGATGCCCCCGTAGAGCTCCCCGTCCCGCGCACCGCCTACAGACAGCTGGCTGGAGAATCTGAGGCGGATCCGGATCCCAGCCAGATGTTTGGTGTTTCCTCTTGTCCCTAGACCCCCTTTCTTGGTTCTCAGGGAGCCATACATCCACAAGCGGATGTAACCAACATCCCCGAGTAGAGGACCTTTGCCATGGTGGGCTCGATATCGCCCAGAGCTCGCTATAGGCAGAGGAATGAGAAATGGAATGACCACAAGAAACATTATGGCTTTGTTTGAGGGAATGCCTAGGTTCATTCCCAAACCCTGGGTGGGTCACTTCCCGACTGAGCAAGCCTTAAAACCCATGAAAAGGGGGGGCGGTCCTTCAGTTTGAGAAGTCAGGTTGCTTTCGCAATTGAAAGGAAGCCTTTGGAGGTGTTTCCCGAGGGTTTGCTTTTGAATGAACCCTGAAGAGTATACTTCACTATGTTTCAGTGCGTCAAAAAGGAGGAGGTTGTTTTCAAGCATACTCTCATCAAGGACACATCCATGTGTCATGGTCCAAACTCAGTAGCTGTGCCATGGTCGTTGCACCGTGTTGGGACTCTCTGGGTTGAAGTCTGAGTACAATAGGCTCGAACATTTTGAGTGGGTTTTCCTAGACAAAGTCTATGCTTTCATTGAAATGGCTTCCCAAAGGTTGCAAAGTCCAGAAGTTTGAAAGATGTGCAGGCATTGCGGCCTTTTGTTGAACCAAGCCATGCGTGTTTGTGGGCTACATCAGCTTGTGAGGCCTGAAGCCAAACCGGATGTAACGACCGACGGGGTTGTTTAAGCAGTCCATTGGCCGGAACATGGTCTGAGAAAAGGCCAAACCATGACAAACACACTGACCCCTCTCCGAGGTGAGTTACGCAAGGTTTATGAACTTGGGCGGGGTGTCTGACTTAAGAGAGGCTCTTTCACTTCTTGCGGGAACCACCCAATAATCTCAAGGAGGTTGATCCTGCCTATGTAGTGCAGCAGCATGATCTTGTCATCGTCCGGCATCCGATTCCTATCAGGCGCTCTTGTGAAGTGGATCTGCCCATGGGGGTCAAAGCGAGCTTTTCCTTGCAATTGAAAGTGTGGCGCCACGGCATGACCACATATATATATATGCAGCAATTAGAAGTGGCCATTAAGAAGAAACAAAACAAACAAAACAAGAGAACATGACAACTCAACATATCAACAGACTGAACTTTCGATTTGAACTGTTTTACAGGTGACTTAAAGGCGAACGAAACGCGACACGAAGCTGCGTCCGGCGCGTTCAGTGCTGACGAGCAGCGGGAACAGGGATGAGGAGTAGATGGTGCCTCAGCGAGTCTCATGGCCCACCACCCCTAAGTGCGAGAAGTATCCTCATGGAACGGATCTGGAAACTGGGCTGTTGCCAAAGTTTCCTGAAAGTCATACCAGTGGTTTAGCGAAAGCCACAAGTCTTAACACGCTAAAAGCCTCAGGAACCGGATAAGGGTCTGCGGATCCATGGAATCGCCAGCTGGAGGGTCTTCCATTGCCGGGAGGGTATCGGTTTCCTGGAGCAAGGCGCAAAAACACTTCTCACTTGTCCCAAGGAATCGAATATGAAAGGTTTACCTTGCAAGGAAGGGACCGTGAAAAAAAAACATGGTCGCCCAACTGGGGACGACCAAACGGTCAAACAAAAATGATTCGATTTGGGAGAATGCGAGCCGCAAAATGCATGCGCATCATTCAGGAAAACATGTAACAAATGATACGTATTTGGCTCCCACACAGAACAACTTGTAGCAATCAACAGTATCGGCCCCCTTTTTGGACCCAGCACTCCCAGAAAAGTCATAACATAGAGCCCAACAATTTTTCTGCGGGCATGTTTACTTTTTGAGGGCCACTGTCCAATGCTCAGCCGCATTTGCCAAGGCGCCGAGTGTTCGGATGCCCTGGGAGCGCGGATGGAGCTGGCCGAAACCATTCACGATGCCCTTGCCTCATTCACTGCGTTCGTCAGGGGTGAGCTCATTAGAAAGTAGATGGACAAACATCCGCGCCAGCCAGAATGAATGAAGCCATATCATGAATACCGGGATAGGCCACCTAATGTAAACCCAGGACTAATAAACCCCTATCTATTGATATGAGGGTGTTGCTATAGTTTATAAGCAGGGGTGCATTTAGCAGCACATTACGTATGGCGCAGGATGCCCGACCATCCACGTGCAGATGGGTTTAACAAAGAATGCCTTAATTATGCTTAGAACAAGAGGGTCCCAATGTAAATGTTGCCCACGGCGCGATTTGCAAAAGGAGCATGCTGGACCTTTGCAAGTCATGTCATTTTGCGGAAGTAGATCCACCTTCGAACCCCCGAACACCAACATTGCCTGAAACGTAGGAAAGAGCATCCGAACTCTGGAAGAACTTTCAAAGGTTCAGTTGCGGAGAACTGCACTGTGGCAGGTCAGCTGCGTTGAGGAGTTCCAGCTCCCCAAGAAAGTCACATCATTCACGCCGAAATCACGTATGGCGGCCCCAAGCTTCTTTTTTTTAACAACATGCCCCCGAACACACGATTGGCTGGATCCTGACCCCTTTCCTCCTTGCAGAACGAGCAGGCAACGACAAAAAAAGAGCCCCCCTCTGCGCTGTGTGTTTGTGTTGTCAGGATTACTTCCAAGGGCTCCACTTCATTTTGAGACAAGTGGAGAGGGTCTTTTCTCAACCCTGTCATTGGGCGGGGGCCGGGTTTTCTGGAGACATTGACCCTCAATAGCTGTGGTTTCCCAGCTGTCCCGCTGTGCAGTTCCATCTTAAAGTGCCCCAACTGAGATTCTTTATGGGGGGAATCATCTTAGACAAGGGGCAGTGAGCTCTCTCTGAAGTGTTGTCCTGACTATTCGTTGTTCGTCAAACCTTCTGCCAGTGACATGGTCGTGCACCAAGCCATGGACACAGGGCTGACCTGACGAACAAAAAGATGAGCAACATGATGACAGGTGATGCAGGCACTACGTTGCAAAAGAAGTTGAAGGTTTTCGTCGGGCTGAGTCGCTGGACACATGCAACCATTCAGCCTAATAGAGTTCGCACACTGCCACAGGAGTGCCAATCTAAGAAAAACGTAAGCGACTCCACAGAATGCTGCGGTCCTTGAACCATATCCCCGCCCCTCAGTTCCACACATTTATCAGCAGGGTTAGCAAGGTTTTTGTCTCCTCACCCCGCCAGAAGAAAACTTGGCCAGAAAGTTGATGCTTGGGAGATGAAGACCTTTCCTAGTCGCAAGAGGGCCGGTTGCACCAATCTGCATTGTCATAGGTCCTCAGACTATTGAGGAACTCCTAGTTAAGGAGCCTTGACCTCAGGTGAGCTCGTTTCACTCTGAGCTCTTTGCACGGGGTCGCTCCAAGGATCCGATCGTTGCAGAAAATCCTATCCAAGGGAAAACCCAAAGGACGCCGATCAAACTTGCGCCCCTGCAGAATTTCATGGTCCAACGATTGGATGGCCATGGCTAAGCAATGGTGGAAACACAACCAAAAGGGGTTGCCCTGCTGAATCATGAAGCCAACTATGCGGTCTGGTGGTTTAATCTTGGCCCATACCCATTTGGCATCCAAATGGGTTATGTAGCACGCTCGACCGCTCCGCTCAGCGACCACCTCTGAGCGCCACGCCGTGGGCCGGCTCCCTGAATGCGCCTACGGATTTGTGGCTGTGGGTTCGGGTTCTACACAGCATGCGACCCTCGAAGGGAACTTGCCATGTGCCCCCGTTATTGCGAGTGGGAGGAATAAACACGAACCAAACAACTTGTTTTTTGGCTAGGTCCTCCAGTAGAGAGGCTAGAATAAGGGTGCCCTTTTTTCTGTAGTCTATTTTAGTAGGGGGTTCACCCTCCAACCCAAAAAAAGAAACGGTAAAAGGGCGGAGACCTTGGTGGAACCCTTCAGTCGAGGAGAAAATCCAATCCCCCCATCCAAGCCCTGAGAGCTGGAGGGAGCGATGCAAATGAGACATGGAAAAATTCCCCGATTTGGCTGTGGCTCAAAAAACCGGAATTCCAAAATGGGTTGCCCTGGTAAGTGGACACATGGACCAAAACCTGCGGTTCCCCCCCCCCTGTTTAATTTTGAGCCACACCCATTTAAACCATTCCCTGTAGTTTCCTTTAAGGGGCCTGGGTTCATTCCCACAATTTTCGACCTATCGCACCAGCAACTCCTTGAGTTCGGCGATTCGGTCAGGTGGCTTGGCGCTCCAAATGCAGCCGGGCATCTTCTGGGATACTCGACCTGGGCTCTCCGTCACGACCTCTCGCCCCTGTCTTGTTTGCAGCTCCCACTAAAACAGTAAAAACACAAACAAACCTCCTGGCTTAAGTCCCCTGGAAAAAATATAAATATTTCCAGTAGTGATAGATTCTCGCTAAAACCAACAGGGGAAAATAACACATATTCTTCACCGAATGGAAGCAAAGACATACCCCGAGCAGTGCAAATGTCCCTTGCCTTGGGCATGCAAACAGAAGTTCACATGTCGCTTTCAATTCCACACGCTTCCAGGGGCGTAAAGGTATCTACCTCCCGCGCGAGTTGAGCCCTGAGATTGCTACCCGAAGCTGGGAAACATTGATTCGTCTGCCTCCAATTAAGGGGGAATGAAACCTTCAGAATGGGTGTTGTCCGGCGGGTTGCCTTTGAACAACCCCCCAAACGGTATCCCTCATAAAAGGGACACATCCGTCTGTGTGCATCAAGGGCATGGCCAGTTTAACTTCAAGGCCGAGATGCCGTCACCGCGGCCACCCGGGGGTAGCGAATGCCCTCGAGCTGGTCAGCCGCGGGGGGGCAGACCTGGCATCCCTTGGGTGATTTGAGGTTCTTGCGGGCGGGAGAAGTGGGGAATGTGGAAATGAACCCAGGTGTCTTTTTCAAGTTGGACCCCCAAAAAACCCGGTGGCAGTTGTCTCACTCCCTTTACGAACCCAAAAGGCTTGCTGGTGCTCAGCAGGGAATGAGAAATGGAATTAACCTTATAAACCATCCAACTGGGCCGTTTGCTTGGGGACCAAAGCCTAGGCGGTTGATCCCAATTTTGATAGGGTTTCAGCTATTACACCAGCTGGTGGAGGATGTTGTCCATGGGTGTAGTGGGGACCTGTTGGTGTCGTTAGTGAGGTGGGGATTTTTTGTCCACCTCAAGTGGCTTGAGGTGGTTCCCCATACAACAAGTCATAGCCATCCATACTGATTCAGAGCCCTAGGGGAACATAGCAACCCAGTGAACATTCATTAATAGGGGCCAAAGGCCAGGCTGAGAACCCTTCCAACCACCAAGAAGCTTCTATTTTGCTTAAGCCCCTAAGAAAGAGTAGTGATAGGTCTGGGGGTCAAAACCAATGGGGGTAGGTGCACCACCACCCCTTTTAGGCTATTTTAGTGGTTGGATTGGGATGTTCACTGGTACGATTTGGATTTTGACCCATGGCCATAGATTCCCTTTAAAGCCAAAAGAAAAAAACACCAATCTTAAGCAAACCGAAGCTTATTGGGTCGAGGGTGGGCCCCAGGATTTCTGACGCGCTGTCGTCCGCCTCCCGCAGCAACGGGGCGGTCACGTAGCTGGGCGCTGTAAGCACCACGCTTCTGCTTCGCAGCATCTTAGAGCCATTTGGAGTGTCGTATTCCAAGATGTGGACCTGGCCAAAATAGCGGCACACCAGGCGCGTCTTCTTTCATTGGGGGGTTGGGGGGGTGGGGGCGGGGGTTGGGGGGGCGTCGAAGGGGGCGTTCGCTCAAGGTGCCCTTCACGATTCAACCACCAGCAAGGACGGTGACCCCCAACAGTTGATCGAACCATTGATGTGCTTGTAACTCCATTGTGCGCGGGGAACACATCAAACTATAGATTTCGAGGGTGCCACTGAACAGTTGTTGCACAGCTAAAGTCTGACAACGGTAGGTGAGAGTCGGCCAAACAGCTTCTTACCCCTGTGCAGTAGCTTGGATGCCTTTCGCTCTCACCAAACGAGAACCCTGCACCCGCCGAAGCAGCGCAAAGAACATGAAAAGTGTAGCTTCTCATCGCCAGCCCCTGGTATGTTAGCAACTAAACATTGAACAAACCAAGAAGCCCAAAAACTAAAAAACACATCTGCCAAGAAAAGTGAATAGCATGTAGCTGTAGAGTATTGACAACTTCAGTGGAGCTTTATTTGCCTAAACCGTTCCGATCTGGTGTCTTCTTCCATCCGCTGAAGTGCCAAAACGACACACGCAAATTTCACTCATAAGCATGTTCCTTCCAAGATTGAAAACCCAGCAGGGAAAATCAACAGATCTGAGAAGTTTTCGGTTGACATGTTCCAATCAACCCACACTAAGGAAGTCACATATCCAAAAAAAGGCTCCATCGGTTCCACACAAATGCTCCTACAATCCCCCCAAACACACACACACACACACCCACACACACACACACACACCGCAGCACCAGTTTTGGACTATTTTAGCTTCCCCGGTGTAGGTGGGTCCCGTGTGCTAGCCCAGATCCCAACCACACCGGCGGATCTTCTTTTAGAAGCGGAAGTTCTACCGGAGGTTCTCTCCAAAACCCGGCCAAAATTGGAGGTGAGGCTCAACATGCTGGGGTTACGCAGGTGGCCCTTGTTTCCATAGAACACGGTGTCGTTCTTGGCAATTCTTGAGCCAGCCATGCGCAATGGTAGGGTCCCAGTAAGGTCCCATGACTTGGCACATGTTTCTGCAGTTGGAGTCTGAAGCCATCGGAAACTGGCAGGCAGCGCATTGCTTTGCTTGTCGTAAGCCTTAGCTGCCAAAAAGCAACGTTGGCGAATCCCATGCAAGAGACCATGCGTAGAGGTTGCTAGTAACAGGGTTGTGGAAAAAAAAGACGCTCATGGTTGCCAAAGCGGGTCATTCTTGCCTGGTGCTCCACAATCATAGCATCCCGTTGTTGTTAGAAAAACGATACCTTCTTGTTCTACTCTCGAATGGCTAGCGGCTTCCTCTGGAATTGAAGGACATTTCCCAACCATGGCAAGCAACCGGATTCATTCGCTGATACCACGGGCATGGCAATGTGTAAAGTGCTAACCCTGCTGCATAGTGGTGGAAAGTGATTCCTCCTTTCTGATACCTGGTTGGTTCCCCTCTCCTATGACTACGTACGATATCACTTGAACCGACCGCCGGGGGGAGGGGCCTTAGAACCCCCATTTCCCACAACCGTGCTGCTGCAGGACGCTGACAGCCGAGCACAAACATTCCAACAGTTTTGAACTGCCAGCTAACTTGACCTGACTTGGAGCCTCTGCCAAAAGCCAAATCGGGCAAAACGGTAGTGAGTGTGGCAGTGCCAAAAACAGAGTTCATGGCCGACGCCATGAGCAGTTTGGGCAAGCTTTTGGGTTTCCCTTCAGTGGAAGCTGGCAGGAGGGTTTTGGAAGACACCTTGCGGAACTTCCGTTCGAGGGGCCATGGCCCTTTGTGTGACGGTCTCCGCAAAATCCCGGGGTGAAAGTTCAAAGCCCTTTCGGGCCCCTTAAAGTCTTGGTTGACGTTGGAAGGGGAGCAACAAATCTTTTTTGCAGTTAAGTGGCTGGATTTCAACCACTAAACCACAATTTGTAAAAATGGAAAATGTTTCCCAACGACAACCTTGAAGTAGTCTTCAAAGCTTGAAAGCTCGAAGCTCAACACCCTTCCGCGCCCTTTAAAGTAGTCCCCCCCACTTCCCAGGCCCCCGCCCCCCGTCAACGGCAGAGGAGTGGTTGAAAGCAATTTTGCCCCACCCTGCACGGCGAGGAACCAGCTTCTTCAGCTTCCAGTTGAGACGGACCGGCGCGCCCTGCTTGTCCACATCCGCGCACCTAGCCAATTCCGGATGGCCAAGCGGTCAGTAAGCCCCAAGAAAGCCCCCAGTAAGGAATCTGAGAGGCCATCTTCTAGGAATCAGCCCCAGTGAAGCCAAGCTTATCAGGTGTAATCTAAGAAACCATCTCAGGCTACTCGCCAAATATGAGGGGTGTGGGCTAACGTCCTGGAGGATGTCCAGATGGTTTCTTGGATGTAAACGCTTGTAATCCGGGATGCTACCCCCTGAACTCACCCCCAGACCAGGCCATCCCTTCAGGATTGACCAGGTCTTGAGTGGAATCACCAGGTACCTTCCCGCATGTTGCGTGCTAGGGAACCTACGTAGGTAGTTGATTAACACAACTCTTTACTCTCTGAGTGAATTCGCCAAACCACTTCAACGGTCTTCCCACAAGTATTCAGTCCAGAAAGCTGGGGAAGGGCTGCCCGCCCACTAGAACGCATATTGAAGCATACCTGGAGATTCGTTGCGGCAGAAATGTCTGCCGCAAATCCAAAAAGGCGCCTTTTTGGATTTGCGGCATGTCTTCCTGATTTGCGGCGATTTTTTAAAATTGCGGCAGAACTTGTTTTCAGTCTTTTTCCACCCCCCGATTTGAGGCGGAAATCGGCGGGAATGCGGCGGAAATCGGGGGGAATGCGGCGGAAATTCCCGGAAAACAAACGGTGTTGCGGAGTTTTTGTTTTGGTTGCAGCGTGTTTTTTGTTTGCGGTTGATTTTCTGGAATGCGGCGGGAAGTTCCGCCGCAATGCGTTGCGGCAAAACTTTCCGCCGCAGGAAGTTCTAGATTCTAGGTATATTGCATGGCCTAACTCGAATCATGAAAAAGCATGGGACGCAATGACTTCACGGATTCGGAGCTCAACAAGTTGAGCGTTCAGCTTCCCAAATGAAACCGAAGAGAACAAGACCGGACGGCCAGGTTTCGGAACTGAAACCTATGAGTAAGTTGCGAGTTCATTGGCTGGAGCCGGGTCTTCAATTCTTACACACGGCCACGCCTACCGCCACCCTGCCACCAAGACAGCTTGTCCAAGGGAATGCTGCAATTTGCGAATATGGGAAGCGTGAAGGGTTTCCCACACCAACCCCACAAACAAACACATCAATGCCTTCATCTGTGTTGCTCCGAGCGAGGAGCTGCACATGCCCAACCTTCCCAATACACAATGAGCTGGGCTCCAGTCACTGGCCTATCCTCTGGCTTTACAAGTCTTGGGTAAGCAACCGTGAGAAATAAGCCCTTTCAAGGGAATCCGTAGGGGCTTTCTTGAGGAACGCAGGGAAGGCTATGAAGGGGGTTACCAGCTGGGTAGGCCTCCATCGGTTTTCAGGGTTTTGAGAGGTTTTGGAGGTTGATTATGTGTCGCCGCGAATCCAACCGCAGACAAGCAATAACATTGTCGGGTACTCACATGAAACAAGCAATGGTTTTGGTGGCCGAACATGTGCAGGGAGAATGGAAGCCGTCCTTTTCCCTTCGGGCCCAGCAACGACTCTTGAACAAAGGCCCCGGGCAGGGCGTCGCTGAACTGCTTCAGGCCGTTGCGGAAAGAGCCAACGGTCTGGCCTGCAATCGCAGATCCTGTAAGGATTGCTGAAAAAAACTCACTTTTTTGGGCCCATGAACTCAAGGAGCGAGTTGTTTGGGCCAAAAAGAGTCCTTTATTTTGGCTACCACTAAAGTCGCTGAAACGGTCCTCCCAAAAGATTAAAGTCCAGGAACCCGAAGGAAGTGGCCATGTTTCTTCGCCCACACAGACTTCCCAAGCTTAAAGTCCACCAACTGGGAAACCGAGATGTACCGCTGCACCACCCCCAGCGAGAACAAGCAGTGGTCGAAGTGAACATAAACTGAACATGTCCAGTCTTGCCCCCAAGGTGCGAAGAGTTTGGAGGAGACCCCAAATAATCGGCTGACCCGCCTTTCACTTCCGGCAGCCGGGGGTCCCTGGGCTCCGCTTCGGTGTTCGCGCGGTCCTGGGAGGTGGAAGCCCAAGGGCCAAGCCCATCTGAGCAATGCTCAAGACCCGTGGTATGACCACCACATTCGGCCCACGTCTGGGCTGGTTACTCAGTTGCCCCTTAAAAACCTATCAATGTGATCACCCTCTGGGGCCACTAAAAATTAACCAACATGGGAAAACCAAAAGGCTAAAAGGTCGGCTTTGGACAAGCAAAACTGGGAGGAACTACCATGTTGAAGCCTCAAACGCCGACGTGTGTGTGTGTGTGTGTGTAGATGTTTCTTGGATAAGAACCTCTCGGAACATTCCCCTTGAACCCAGTGACCAGTGGCTTCCTGAGCTGCTCTGGCTATTGCCGCATGTGCTAAAGTCGAGCTTGCTTGCAAAGTCGTGGACAAGTTGAAGGTTCGACCCAAAGGCCAGACCTCGGCCCCTTGAAAAAAAACCTCAAGTTCTTGCTGGTCAACATGGAGCATCCAGGAAACCCCAACGGGCAAAACGGGGGTTGGCTGAGTCCAGGCATAAGCGCCACACACGCCATATGCGAGCAATCGGGTCCTGGAACAGCTTGATGGCGCCGGCCTAAGGTGATGGATGGGCCAACCAGGGCGGATTTGCAAAAACCCACCCTGCAGGAACCAAAGGAGTCAAAGCCTCCGGTCTGGGAAGGTGAGCAAGGCATGAAAATCAGGTCCTTCTTGAGGCCCTGTTTTGGGGAAGACAATTGCTCGATCGCCTTCTTGGGACGGCCATGAGACATGAACTGATACTGGTTGCCTCGGTCTCGGTGGAAAAAGCTGGGCCGCGGACAACCAGGGAGCCGCCGTTCTTCTCCAGAACCTGCTGAAAGAAACACCAAACCAACTCCTAGGAGTTGGAGCCCGTTGGACTTGAGAAGCGACACGCGTCTGTCCATTTGCTGGACAGTGACTACATTTAGATATTAACTTAAACTTGCGCCTTTTGCGCTATCAGATTGAGGTTGGTGGAAGTTCTCTTGGAGCGTGGAAAGCCGAGTCTACAGTCGTTTTCCACCGCAATCTGACGAGGGGCTAGGCAATGCTTCGCGATTTACCTCAGAGAAGCGAAACCAGCGCAGCAATGACAGGAGGACAAAATTCCTCTTGTCGCGCACAAAATATGGAACCACCAAGAGGCGCACGCCAAAGCTCTCGCACAAGCGCAGCTTCCTTGCATCTCTCTCAAGTTGCCGCTGAAACTTTTCAGGGGCCAATGAGTTGAAGTAGGAGTCGGGCTCAAAGTGCTGCTCGCCGTGGTATTCAAAAGCCAGATTCAACGCTGCACAGTGACCATCCAACTGCAACCCCGCCAGAAACGCCGGAAAGCTCGACGGAAACCTGTGCTTGGCAAATATATCCTCAAAAAGGTCTCTCACAGCAGATTCCGTCCGCCACCTGCTGCGGGAGCAAGATGGACACCAGGAACCTTGGTGAAGAATACTGCTTGGAATGGCTTCCCACGTGTGACCAAGGTGGCACTGCCACACTACCTTGTGCTTGCAATTCCTGTAGGCTGCAGCCAAGCATTTGCCGCCTAATTTTTGGGCATGCTGCTGCAGCCGGCGCAGGCCAATCGGGGCTTTTCCCGCACAGTGAGGGCACCAAGTTCCAGCGTTCAAAATGTGTGTTGCTGAAGCCATCCATGTGTGGCCCTGCTCACATCGCCATGGCAGCTTTGCGGTGTTGTTTTTGTATTTTTCCGCCAGGCACACCCCACCCTTTCTTGCAGCATGCTCCTTCAAGCGCTGAAGCCCGACAGGTCGTCTGCCTGAACAGACGGGGCACCATGAGTGTCGGTGCAAAATCGAATGAGCACTGGCGTACCAAAGGTGCCCAAAGCTGCATTGCCAAGGTAGCTTCTCTCTACTGTTCACATACTCATCAGCCAAGCATTCTCCGCCCTTCATCTCAGCGTGCTCCTTCAACTGTCTCAGCCAAGATGTCCGCTGACAGCGCCTGGAGGCGCTTGATGACGTGCGCGTCACACGCAGCAAGTCTGACACACCTGTCGCCTTCTGCAAAGCGCCCTTATTGCACCTTACTGAACGTAGAAGACCTCGCTGCATCGGCGTCCAGGCGAGCTGCTGCAGCCTATGGTGCCTCCTGGACCACCGAGCCACACAGCAACTCCTGATAAGAACAAGGCAGAGTGGGCCAAACTGATGTCAGCATGCGAGCCAGGTCAAGCGAGCACGTACGCGGAGCAGCTACTTCACAAAGCTTATCGTACACAAAAGTTGTCAGCCAGATCACAAACAGTTCCAATTCTAGCCAAAGCACGTGCACATAGAGGTGATCACAATTTGGCATCCTCACCAAATATGGTGTCCAAGCAAGGAAAGCCAATAGGTCCGACTTGGGTCCATATGAGTATGTGTTCAAATAGGCGCACGCCAATGCGTGGCCTATGCAATGACCAATGTTCCTGGCACTTGCATTTGCGGAAGGACCTTGGAGGGAGTCCCCTGCCGCTGTGAACATCACGTTGTTTTTCCCTGCCCAAGAATTCCGCCAGTTCATCTTGTATCATCTTACAATGGCAACACGCAACACTGTCCTTAATCCTCCCAAGAGTGTGTTGATTGGACCACTGCCAAGTAAGCCTCTGGTTGGCCTTAGGGCAAGGGGCAAGCTGACCTCTTGCGGGGCAACGGGCCTGGCCAACAGCGCTGGGCCTCGGCCGAATAAAACATGCCCAAAACTGAAACCCGCTAGCAAATGCCGGGAATTCGCCAAAGGAATTCAAACAAGCTGTGACCTATGGACAACTAAAGGTTTCTCTCCTGCAGATGTTCTCTTTTTTTAGTATCAGACAACTTTCTGGAGTCCTAGGTTAATTTTTTGCATGTGCTGGTCATATCCATCAGCACAGCCCTCCATCCCTCCATTCTGGCTTGTCTGAGGTCCCAACAGCAACCCCGCCTGACCCCACCGGTCGAAGATGATGTCCACTGCCCTCAAACCACTACCCTCAAGGAACAACGGGCCACTACCATCCACAAGGTATTCATCTGCAATCTTTCCTCTAAAATAGTTTTCACGATCCCCAATCCACAATTTCTGATGGGGAAATGCGAGCTCGTGAGCCCTCCACAGCCTCTCATCCCCAAACCCCTCCACTGAATGCACATACCCTGTATTCGGTGGCCCTAAGTCTCACAAAGGGGCCCGCCTGCACCCGGCCCGTGGCCGCTTCCGCCGAGAGCGTGGAGGGGTCTCCCGCGTAGACCTGAGTCTCAAGGTTACTCCAATGAATCCGGAACCTTTGGGTAGAAATGTTGGCAACCCCTGCCATCTATATGTATGTATATGTGTGTGTGCGTGTGGTGTGTGGTGTGTAGTGCTGTGTGGTGTGTGGTGTGTGGTGTGTGGTGTGTGTGTGTGTGGTGTGTGTGTGTGTGTGGTGTGTGTGTGTGTGGTGTGTGTGTGTGTGGTGTGTGTGCTGTGGTGTGTGTGTGTGTGTGGTGTGTGTGTATGTGTGGTTTGTGTGTGGTGTGTGTAGTGTGTGTAGTGTGTGGTGTGTGTGGTGTGTGTAGTGTGTGTAGTGTGTGTAGTGTGTGTGTAGTGTGTGTAGTGTGTGTGGTGTGTGTAGTGTGTAGTGTGTGTGTGTGGTGTGCGTGGTGTGTGTGTGGTGTGTGTGGTGTGTGGTGTGTGTGGTGTGTGTGGTGTGTGTGGTGTGTGTGGTGTGTGTGGTGTGTGTGGTGTGTGTGGTGTGTGGTGTGTGTGTGTGTGGTGTGTGTGTGTGTGTGGTGTGTGTGGTGTGTGTGTGTGCTGTGTGGTGTGTGTGTGTGTTGTGTGTGTGTGTGGTGTGTGTGTGTGTGTGGTGTGTGTGGTGTGTGTGTGTGTGTGGTGTGTGTGTGTGTGTGGTGTGTGTGTGTGGTGTGTGGGTGTGTGTGTGTGTGGTGTGTGTGTGTGTGTGTGGTGTGTGTGGTGTGTGTGGTGTGTGTGGTGTGTGTGTGGTGTGTGTGTGTGGTGTGTGTGGTGTGCGTGTGTGTGTGTGTGTGTGGTGTGTGTGGTGTGTGCGTGTGTGTTGTGTGGTGTGTGTGTGTGTGCGTGGTGTGTGTGTGTGTGTGGTGTGTGTGTGTGTGGTGTGTGTGTGTGTGGTGTGTGTGGTGTGTGTGTGTGTGTGGTGTGTGTGTTTGTGTGTGGTGTGTGTGTGTGTGGTGTGTATGGTGTGTGTGGTGTGTGTGGTGTCTGTGGTGTGTGTAGTGTGTGTATTGTGTGTAGTGTGTGTGTAGTGTGTGTAGTGTGTGTAGTGTGTGTGTAGTGTGTAGTGTGTGTGTAGTGTGTGTGTGTGTGTGTGTGGTGTGTGTGTGTGTGGTGTGTGTGTGTGGTGTGTGTGTGTGGTATGTGTGGTGTGTGTGTGTGTGGTGTGTGTGTGTGTGTGTGTGGTGTGTGTGTGTGTGTGGTGTGTGTGTGTGGTGCGTGTGTGTGTGTGTGTGTGTGTGTGTGTGTGTGTGTGTGCGTGGACGTGCGCGTGCGCGTGCGCGTGCGCGTGCGCGTGCGCGTGCGCGTGCGTGCGTGCGTGCGTGCGTGCGTGCGTGCGTGCGTGCGTGCGTGCGGGCGCGTGCGTGCGTGCGCGTGCGTGCGTGCGTGCGTGCGTGCGTGTGTGTGTGTGTGTGTGTGGGTGCGTGTGCGGGTGTGTGTGCGGGTGTGTGCGTGTGTGTGTGTGTGTATTTAACCTGTAAAACGTGAAAGACTCAACCAAAGCAACTCAAACATCCAACCCCATTTCCACAGCCCAAATCGCCATTTTCCATGACTCACATGTGCGATGCGCTCTCCGGGCGCGCCGGGCGCCGCTCACGAAGGGGTCGATTAGCCGCTCAAAGGCCTGGCAAGCGCCCGCGTGGCGCCCGAAGCGGAGGGTGGCCTGCTGCAGATCATAAAATATATACACAAACAGACATCAAACCGACATCAAGTGTGCGATACGTGTGATACATGTGTATGGAACCTATCAACAATGTAACAAACGTGTGCATTGGCAACTACATTCCCAAGGAGGTTTGATATAAACAGCACGGCAGCATTTTCACTCCAAGCGATGCGATGCGAATCTAGATAACCCACCTTTTCCTGTGGGATTTGCGTTGGTATCCACAGCATGAATTACCTCATGCTGTGGCCCAGTCAATTCGCCGATTTCCTCGGCACCTCGGGTTTACCCCCGATAAGCTCTGGATGCCCTGCATCAAGCAGAATGCATTTTTCGAGGCACTCACTCTCTCAAAAAACCCCCCAATGCACTCACAGGAACTCAGCAAAGGTAATCACTGCTCGGTACGGAAGCCTCAGTAGAGCTGGAGGGAAAAGACTGAAGGACAGCTTGAAGTGGTTGGCCTGGTACCATGGGTCACTGGGTCCCAACCGGCTGATCGCATCAGCCCAATTGGATTTGGATGGAATGTACTCCCAGTAAAGGGAAGCTCGTAACGCAAAGAGCAAACACTGAATGTACGTCGCCATCTTGGCCAAGTCGGGGTTGTCGCTCCTGCCCCGAATCAAACACATGAGACTGGCGATGTTGTCAATGAACCACACTCCGCGTCTCCCGCGAAATTGGTCGGGCCTCGCCGTGAGGGCGTGCAAGCTCCAACTGGGCGATCTTGTGGTCGCCGGGTCCCCACATGTCGTAGACCTGTGAAGGGATGATGGCCACAAAGGCCTCCCGGACCTGCACATTGCCGTCCTGGAAGACCAGGTGGTATCCGCCGGACCCTTGTCGAGGGCCTCCAAGGCCGCGTCCGAGGCAGCCACCCTTGGCACGTCCATGGGCAGGACCATCAACTCCCTCCTTGGTCGCATACTGATGATGGCCTCTAACACATCAAAGGCCGACAGGAGGCTGGCACTGGCTCGGCTGGAGCCCCCGTACTGGTTGGTGATCCTGTGCACAAAACTAATTTGTTGGCATCTCTTGACGATGCGGATTGCCCGCCCCGTGCTGCGTCGTCAATCAGACGTTGTTTGGTGGAGGCCTGTGTGATGACACAGCGAGGTATGAGCCGGTAGGGGTCTCCTTTGGCATACCGTTTGAGCTGGCACAGGTTCATGGGGGGGGTGCAGAACCCCTCCTTGTGATCCTTGGTGGACTGCTCAAGGACAAAAGCGTCGGTGGAACCCGGCCGCACGCCCGCGATGGTGACGGCGTTGAACCAGCCAGCACGTCCGAATGGGCGATCGCCTCGACGGGCTGGTGAGGAAAGACTCCGTAATGAGGGGCATAGCCCACTGCGGGGAGACCCTTGATGAAACCGTGAGGGAGGGCGAAGTCGCCCCACTGCATAAGGACGACGAAGAGTCCCAGCAAACCCAAATCACGCTTCGAGGTAAGGTCACGAGGTGCTTAGACACCGGCGCCCACCTGCGCTTCAGCTCCTTGATGGCGCCGATGGACGCTCGCCGACGTTCCTTCAAGTTGTGATTGTCCATCACCATGCTAGCCGCGTACCATAGGTCGTCATCCAACGTGGGAAGAACTTCCAACGGGGTTGCCGCAGCGGTCCATTGCAGGGATGATGACAAGTGGGCGTCTGGGTCCAGCCCGTATCCTACCAGAGGCGGGATGGAGGCCTTGTGGTTGTAGGCTCCGTGCTGCTTGCCCTCCGCCAGGCGCTGCCGCCTCCGACTAGCGTTGGACGAGGAGGGTGGTCCCAAAGGTCCATCCCACTCCATCCCGTGACTCTAAGTAGCTCCTGGTTCAACAGGTCCTCCAACATGGGCCACTAGAAAGCTTGGAACCATTCGGCTGGGTAGAGCTTGCGAAAGGCCAGGATGACATCCTCCTGAGGAAACCAGAGCAACATCGACTTCATGGCGTCACCACCGCGGAGCGAGCCCATGATGGCCACTGCCCTGAGAACAGAGCCCGGGCTTGCCTATGCCGCCTCCCAGTAACTCTGTAGGCTGGGCTCGGCGTCCGGGTGGGTCGCATCAAAGACCATCCCAGCCAGCGCGTCTGCCTCGCAGATACCATCCTGGTCGCAATCGCATGCCAATCGCTTGCCCTGCAGTGAGGTCAGCTCCGCCTGCAGATTGGCAAGGATAAAGTCCACATAGAGCGGAAGCCAATCGTCCGTCATACAGGTGTGTTGCCCGCTGTGACCGTGGGACCCTGTGGTAGTGGTGGCCCTGCCCCACGTAGACTACGTCCGGCGGCAGCTGGCCATCTGCGAGTACGTCAGCCACTCGTACCACCGTAGCCAGTCTCGCTCGCTCCTCGGGATGCAGCGGTGGCAACCCGAGTGTGATGGCTAGCGGAGTCATCGCCCAGCTGCGCATAGCTCTGGGATCTATATCCAGCCAGTGCTGTCTGCGGCCACACGCCTCCAGCGGCGGCATCCGTGGCACGCGGAGTCGGGCATGCCCTTCTCTGGCCGCCCACCAGCTGACCGAGACCGCAACTGCGAAGGCCAGGGTGGCCGAGTATTCCGCTTCTTCCTTGGACGGGAACTGGTGCGCAAGGCTCCTCTGCCATCTTCCGCGATAGCCTGGAGCTGCTTCAAGATCCAGGAACAAGCCGCGTTGTCCACGTCGACTCGCCTCTGGTTCTTGGGGTCGAGTCCTGGCAGGCCTTCCGGGTGCTCCTCAGATCGCAGCGGCTTGGGACCTGGGCGGCCATCTGCAAAGGTTCTAGGAATCTCTCTGGCCCTGGATCTCGTGGAGCAGTCCAAGGCTGCTGCTGCGAAGGCTGCTGACCGCATTGGTGCTTCCAGTGCTTGCTGCCTCAACGGGTTGGATAGATCGTGCCCCGGGTCCAGAGACCAGTCGATGGGCAAAACCCTCCAGCCACAAAACAGAAAAGCCTTTGCCAGGGGCATGTTTTGGGACCGCACATCAGGTCGATCAGTGGCGGTGCGAGAGTTCTAACCGTATGCCCCTGAGGATTGCGGCCTGACCGTGTGGGCATGTGTGGGCATGACTGCCCAGCCTTGCATTGCCCGTGCTGGAAAGCTTGGCATAGCACTGTGCCATCTCTCATGACTCGTGCGACTTGGCAGGCAGACCCCTGCTGGCGCTCTTTGGCAGGCGCCGAAAAATTCCCGGCCGGGACCCAGTGGGCGTCGCGTGCCTCATATGAGCTTCCACCACCTCCGCAGCCAATTGAAAATTCTTGCCTAGCCTGTCCAGGCAATCGGCCCCGTCTGACGGCACAAGGTAAGGGGAAAACAGTACTGTCACCCGGGCCTCAAAGGACTTCCCATAAACTTCGAAAAGGGGGGGATGACCAAATCAACCCATCCCTCGACTCATGAAAAAGTGTGTGGGAAGGATTCCCCAGCGTGCACTCGCCGGTTCCTCCCCATTCCGTAGCCGGCGGCCGTATGGGAGGTAACGCCCCCGGCCTCCTCCCTGGTATCCCCAGGGTGCCTGCCACGGTGCATGTGAAATCGGTTGCAAATAGCTGAAAAACGAATGCCACATGGTCAACTGGCTATGCTCCGTGACTCATGCATGCTGGGGCACTCTGATGCCCTACCCTGCTGCTCCCGTTTTCCACACGGAAGACTGGATCAGGCAAATGCCCCGCGGCACTCCCATGGCGTGCAAAATGGGGGACTAAATTCCGGGCAACCCAAATCCGGCGCCCATGAACCAAAATCGGCTCAGTGAGGGAGGAAACTAGCCGGGCACTTGCTTGCTCAGGCAAGTTCGGCAAAGCTGCTCCCATGCGATCCCTCGAACGTCCGAGGTGGTCAGCGGGTAGGAAAGCCAAGCAGTCATGTGCTGGCAGAGCGGGTAGCGTGGCGTGGACCTGGATCTTAGCGGTGGCCATGAAACCGGTGCACACCGGCTCAGACACACCTGCTGAAGAGCTCGCCAGTGTCTGGTGCACCCATCTGGCCAGCTTGCGGTCCTGCAGGGTCTTGGTGATCTCCACGTCCCGGCATCCCCGGTCGGCGTGGGCGATGGCGAAGTACTCCACGTGAGCCCCGGACAAGGGAACACCTTGCCGCTGGGCCAACCTCTCAGGGAAGCAGACCACCTGGAGGCTGCATGCTGGGAAGGCTGCGGCTGTGACTGCGGTCTTTCCCCTCCAAAATAACCTGGCTCTGCCGGACGCCGGGTGTCCGCCAAAGCGGGGCTGTCCTCGATCTCCGCCTCCTCAACGTCCACGGTGCTGCAGCCGTGCGAAGCTCCTCGGCCGACGGTCTGGACGACATTGGCCCAGCCGGGGCAATTGGCAGCGGCGGGGGCAGGATTCTCCGGCGCTTCTTGGCTGGTGCCTCAGATGGCGCCCCTGCAGGGCGGGTCGCTCCCACCTTTACAGGGCCAGCCGGCACAGGCAGCCCCATCTCGCGAAGCTTAGCCTCGGTCATCCTCCTCTTGGCTCGACACTCACTGGCCGAGTGGCGCCCTCCGCATGCCCTGCCTGTCTGCTGCAGCATCGCGCACAAGTGCTCTCTTGCGCACGGATCTTGGCGGCATTCCCCCGTGTTGAAGTCCGGGCACAGCGCTGTGCCATTCTTCAGATGCCCCGTTGAGGAAGAGCTCCCCCAGCCTGGATGGCATGGCCTTGACCGAAGGCGCGGGCCTCCTCATCCGCTCGCGGGCGTTGCGCACGAGCGACTGGCTCAGGGAGAAGCGCCTCTTTAGCGCAGTGGTCTGCGGTGCCCGGCACGCCTGGGCGGCTTTGACCTTCGCCTCCTTGTCGGCCTCGGCAATCTCCTCCTCGGTGACCGTCTCCCAGGCTTCGCAATCTGCGACCTTGGCAGCCACGTGGAAGGCTCTCATCTTGGTCCGAAACGGCATCGAGACGCGCTCTTCGACCTTGTCCTGCCAGTCCCCCAGGGAGACTATCTCCGAGTCCTGAAGGCGGAGCAAGGAGCCCACTGTCGGCAGCAACCGCCTCCAGGCATAGCTTGTGAGCTGCTCAAGGGGCTCCACCACGCCGTAGAGGTGCTGAGTCACCCTCTGCACCTCCCGAATGCGCCAGGCCCGAGACCGGGTGAAAGCAAATGCCGCACTTGTCGTGCTTCTCCGGCGCCAACTCCTGTTGTCAGCCCAATGCCAACCGTTAGAGAAACGGGCTGGTGCACACCAGTCGAATCCCTGCCGGTTTTGGGCCTGCTTACCCTTGTTGCAGTGGCTGTGAAAGAACTCCCTGCTGATCTTCACCGGGCTGGAGAGGCTCAGGTGCTTGTAGCGCAGGCATCCCGCTGCCACAAGCCACGACGACAGCGCTGCTGCATCTCGCTGATCTTGCCCTCCAGGGTGAGCAGCATGGGTGGTTCCACCACCACAGCCTGGGACCTTGCCTTGCGCACCTTCCCAATAACCTTGGGGGCTTCAGGCTGCCACTGCAACCTGCCATTGTTGGACAACCAGCGCAATGACTGCAGCGCTCGCGAGGGCGACATGGCCTGGTCGAGGAAGGCGTGAAAGTCCAACTCCTCCGGGTCCTGCACGAAGAGTGCGAGCTCCTGGTACGTCCTCACTGCGTTCAGGACCGTGGCCGCCTCGGACTGGGTGACTCGCTCCGCAAGCCTCCTCACGGCTTGTTGCCAATCGGCATGGCGCTTCGGATCGTCATGCCTCCGAGGTCGAAGGACGCCCAACTTCATGAAGGCCTCGGTCAACAGGTTGACCCTGCGGCCGACCGCCTCGGCGTTGTCCGGGTTCTGCCGCAACCTCAGGCCCACTTTGCATGTGGGGAGCCGCACTGCCGGACGGCGGAGAGTCGAGGGCCCCCACCCTCCGGGGATCCGCCTCCACCACTGCCGCTGCTGCCGGGAGAAGGTGAGATTGCTGCTCCGCACGCACCCGCGCCCATTCAGCGGCGACGAAATGGCCACCCACGCGGACGGCATCCTCGAAGGCCTCGAAGGCGAAGCCGAAGTCAGCCCGGAAGGCCCTCACGTTGGCCTCCTGAACTCGAGACATCAGCCCTTCGCCAGAGCCGCCCGGGTCGCTCCCGGAGCGCTCCATGGCTTCAGTGGCATAGCGCCCAGGTGCGCCGCGAAACGCCATGGCTAGGAGCAGCCCCCCCCAGCGTAGAGCCTTGGCAGCAACGGATGGGGCAGGCTTCGCATTGGTGGATGCCACATGATGCGCAAACAGATTGAGCCCTGTGACCGCAGTAGGCGCAAAAGCCGCCCACGAAAGGGAGGTCGCCAGATTCCACCCGGCCAGCAACGGCGGAGACATACATCGGGATGATGTGCTGGGCACGGAGGCCACTGCCTGCCTCAGCCACCATGGCCTCTGACAGGCAATCCTCCTCATAGCACCCATGATAGGCGGCCCAAGCCTCCGAAGCAGTTGCGCCTTCTTGAACCAAGACTGCACGACGACACCAGGTTCCAATGAACGGGAACTTGAAGCCGCCACTGTCTGCCACAGGCAAGGGCGGTTGCGCGAAAGGGGCATGCAACACTTCCACAGCCGAAAGCCAGAGCAGCCGGGCCTGGCCGTGATGCCCCTGCTGCAGCAAATAGTCCACATGGCGCTTGAAGTCGAGGTAGGCGCCTGTGGATAAGATAGGACGATCCGTGTGAACGGCCAAGTTAACTCCTGGAACTGCCAACATTTTCGACAAGTAACCCTTGCCGAACACGCAAAACCAGAAGTCAAAATTAGCCAGTTTGGATCATCCTTGAGCCAAAAGGCCCAGCATGATCCAATACACTCCTTGCAGAATGAAGCCTGTAAACCCAAGCCTTCCAACCTGATACAGGATTATACAGCCTTGTTCACATAGCATATATATATATATATATTTGTAATCTACACATGTGAATGCTCTCGTACAAGCCTGTGCATGTGCATAATTAACTTCTATTGAATGCTGCATAATAACATCAGTGTGCATTCTGACCCCCAGAGTCCATTTGTTTCACCTTGGCCATGTGAGTATAGCATCTCTGATTACATAGCGGGGTCTGGAGAAATGCCTGTCGCTTTGGCGTCCTTTTGGGAAACCTAAGCCAGAATTGACTACTTAGCACCCTCCCTCTCTCTCTGAACTGCTATCCCGCAAATCCCACATCATGAGCACCTGTTGGACATCCACTCCCCCTGACTACTTGGCACCCAGTATGGACATCCGCACCCGCCCCCCGCCCCCCCGTGATGTTTTTTCTTTCCGGCGAGGCGTAATGCAGCAGCGGCAGCAGCTTCTGCGGGGGGCAGCTGGCGCGGCAGAGCGGGCAGGAGGCTTTGATGGCGCACCTCGGCGTCGATGCGGCGCCGAACTCGCTCAAAACGAATTTCCTGGCGCGCGCCCAGCTCGTTTCCCCCCCCCCCAGCTCGTTTCCTTAGTGGATTGCTCCCCCCAAAAGTCACTCATTGTTTGCTAGTAGAATGGCTGTGCCAAAAAGAATAAGGTTCAGAAACTTGGGAAGGGACCAGAAAGGTCGTGACATGTCGGGTTTTTGGACAATTGCAAATGTCATCCCCCAGCTTTACTTATTAGTTCAGGGGCTTCAAAGCTTAAACTTTGAAGTTGAAAGGCGCCACCACTCACCGCCAAGTCTCCCAGGCGTTGATTGTGGCTCAGGTATAAGTACACCCAGTTTGCAGTGGCTTCTCGGGTGGTTTTTTGACACTTCTATGCTCCATTTGCCCTTGGAGACGCTTTGACCTGGAATTCATGCCCTCAATAGGCATCCTGATGGTGGCTGTTGAATCCACGCTGATGATCATGGCACATTTGGGGCTTTGTGTTTTGTAAGGAGTGATGCCTGAGAATCCTTCTTCCCAAGAACAAGAACCCCTACCCGCAAAAGAGAAACCAGGGCAACGGAAGGAGCCTTTCCGCAGAGTGGTCCTCCTGCAACCTGTTTTGGGACAAAAGTTGGATATGTTTTCCAACATGGAAGTCAAGAACGGACAGCCAGACTAATCCGAAGGAAGAACATCCCTAGTCTAAAATGGCTTTTCACAAGGAATGCTTGAGACTAATCCGATCCCGAACAATTCAGGTGTCAAATAAGGAACCTCTATCCCGCGAGTTCTCTGCCCAGGTGCCAGCTGGCAATGCAGTCCCAGCAGAACAAGTGACCGCAGCTGGTGGCCGTAACATGCTCTGCGGGGCAAAAGCCTGCGGTGACATGGTGAGGAGGAGCAGGAGGCCGGGAGAGTTAAGCAAGGGGCAGCTCCCCCCTTTTTCAACGTAATGGAGGCATAACCAACGTTTGAAGCAGAAACAAAGAGGTAGAACCATGTGTAAGCATGTGGAAGCAGGCAGGCAGAAGCACAAACAACTTATGTAAACGACAAGGTGGAGACCTGTGTGGAAAGATGCAGGGTTGTGGAAGCAAGGCGCAGCAGAATTGGTTGCTTCCCCAACCAAAATCATGTTTGTTGATGTTGCTTTGTTGGACCCAACTGCTGGTTGGAGATAACATTCAAAAAGATCCCCGGCAGCAAATTTACACACGAAACATGCCCCTACCTCAGAAATGGCAGGACCCTCCCCAAAAACAATTCCCCACTTCCTGAGTGAACGGCCTTCTTAAAAAAAGTCCAAACTTTTTGTGTACCACTAAATCGGTCTTCCCAAAGAGTTTCAAAGTGGGCAGTGAGAGAACTCGGAAAATTCTGATTTGGCCATGGGCCATGGGTCAAAATCCCGTACCCCCAGTGAACATCCCAATCCCCACTAAAATAGACAAAAAAGGGTGGTGAAAAAAAAAATGGGATCCCATTGGTTTTGACCCATGGCGATACGGGTATGGGTCAAAATGAAACCACCAGGGGACCGCAAGTTTTAATCCTTGGTTCCATTTTCCAGGATTCCATTTTGGGTACCTGGTTGACCCACAGCCAGATACCTGCAACCTCCAAAAAACCGCGAGGTCCAGCCGCGGGGCAGATGTTGCACAGCGGGCTCCCACGCGCCAGTCGCAGCTTCGGCGCCGGGCCGCAGGCGGTGCGCACCGCCGCGGCGCCCAGGAGACCGCCGCTGTCGGCGGCGGCCGACCTGAACGAGTCCGACCGAACACGAGCCAACGCCCTGGCGGGATGTAACCATGTCATGTTGAAGCAAGTCATGTTCAAACAAGTCGTGTTCTGCAAGTCTTGTTGAAGCCAGCTGTTTTGGTGGAATGGTTCTTGCAGTTTTCTTGCCTAGCCCTGCGGTTGTTTAGAAAGTAATCCACCATGGGAATGCAACGGTTGGTGTTGCAATCTCCTCTTGCAGGATCCATGACTATCCTTAGTGACCTCAAGACAGCAGTTGGTCTCTTGACCATTGCACGCATGAGAAAACCAAAGAATACAACATTCAAACAGTTGCGAAAGGAGCCGGACTTCAGACCGTCCCCCGGACCTTCCTTTCCTCAGCCTCTAGCGAAGGGCCGCGTTTCCCTTTCTGGACGGACAGGGGCGCGGTGTCACCGCCACGCGCGAGCCCCGGCGAGTGAGTCTCCCCCTGTGGCCTGCGCTGCAGCTTGGCGAGCGCTTGGCCCAGGACCTGCGCCAAGAGGAGGACGCCCAGGGGCCGGTAGCTGAAGCTCCTGGCCGGGATCTCCGGATCTCGCCCCAAAGCACTGAGCCTCGAGCCCCTTCTTTCCCCAGCCCCGGGGACGGCAGAGGGGTGGTCGCTTCATAGTTAGTAACTACGGGGGTGGTCGCCTCATGCTTAGCAAAATAACTCGAGTTCAAAGGGCTTACAGCTGTGGGGGGGGTTAGCTCTTAAGATTGGCCGAGTCTGAACTTTTCTAGTGGATGGTCTTTCAGCCAAACGGAGCTCGCGAGTTGGAGAAGCGACTGCACGAATGGCCCAAGCGGAAGAACTCATTGGGGAGGTCTTTGTTGGTACACATGGCATGGCCTTCCTTTGCGTGTCTGAATGCCTTTAGTTCCCATAAAGGACATTGGACAAGTAGGGCTCCCTCCCCCCATCGTTTGTCGGACACTTTGTGAGGCTCACACGAACGAACCAACCAACCACAAGGCTTCCATAGAAAGACACAATACGGATCTTCTGGACATCACATGTTGCGCAAGAAATAGGGCCCTCTTTTGAATCGGCTCATTGGGAAACCAGGAGGAAGCCAACGATCATTGACAGGGCTCCTTCTCTATCCTTCTGAAACATGCCTTCACAAAAAGGAAAATCAAACGCAGAAGGAGATGCTTATAAGCACCCAGTCACATCGACAATAAGCATGGTGAATCATGTGGGGAGCCTCCCCCAAATGTGGTCCGGATCCCCTCTAAAACTGGTCCATGCTTGCCTACCTATGCAGGGGTTCAATGATCCTTTGCTATACCCCACTTGCAAGTCACTTCTGGCTCCCGCCGGATTCCATAACCTGCTAACTAAGAGGAGTATGCATGTACGAGGGGTATGTCACTGGAGCTGCTTGAAACTCTCACTTCCTGAGTGGATTGGCTATACACAAAGTCTAAACATGGCTAAACTTTTTATTGACCACCAACATGGAAGAAAAATGTAGGTTTGGGAGTGAGTCTGTAGGTCCTGTATTTGGGAACGTGCTGAGATGGTGCACTTAGTTTAACCGCCACTCAACCCTCAGCAGTCTCGTTTTGCAACCCTTACCTGGCGCCCACACCTGTGAACCATCTGAACATCTAGCCCAATCACCCAAATTTTCAGACTCATTCTGTTTCATGTCGAGTCTACCCTTCAGGAAACAAGTTATAGCGGAGCCCCAGCTACAGGAAGCGCCCCGGCGTCCGGAACCGACCCTCCACCCTCGCGCTCGCACTCGCATGGATCGATCGCCTGTACGGCCGCTCTGCGAGGCTCAGGGCCCTCAGCCCCAGCAGGCGCTCGGGCAGGTGCCGGAACCGCCCGAAGAGGTAGAACAGCCTCGGGCGGTGTCAGTCAAAAAGGGGGGGGCAAGGGCCCCACTCGACTTTGGTTGCTCTGCTTTGGGCCTCTTGCTTTCGGATGTTTGGATTGGGGAATGGTGAGCTCGCTTTACCTCAAGTTGAGCTCGCTATAAAGTAGGCAGACAATTAGCCATCATTTGTTCAACCCAAGGGAGAAAACTGTTTCAACTTTTCACTGAACCACCTTGAACCACCAATCTTTCAAACACCACCATGGACCCCGATGCTCGAGGCGCGCCAAGTGGAGCCGCAGAAGTAGCGGCGCCCACTCCCAACGCGGCATCAGCCAGGCGCTCAGCGCGCCCAGCGCGGGCGCCGCGAGGCGGCGCCAGGCGGCGGCCGGGCGAAGGCGGCGATCCACCAGCAGCAGCTCGGAGTACTCCTCCCCCAGGCTGCTGCCGGAGGCCTTAAAGCGGGAAGATCCGCGGGAAATTCAGGGCTTAACTTGGTTGACGTTGGGTTTGGGGAGCAAAACATTTAACATTTTAGCAGTTAAGTGGGCCCGCCCCCATGATACAAGGGGCAAGCGAGTTTCGGTTTTAAGAGAATGAGGCTGAAACCTTGGGCTGAAGAAGGGCCTTGGGACCCCTCAAAATGTATGGTGTGAAGTGGAGTCCCAAAATGTAGGGTGGAAAGGGGTGTCCCAAAAATGACTCAACCCCCGAAAATGTGGAGGCCTTGTGCAAAATGAGCCCGATTCATCACTTCGAAACCTGTCTGAGCCCCCAAAATGACGGAACCCCCCAAATGATGGAACCTTCCAAAATGTATGGTTTGAAGTGGCTTCCCAAAATGTACGTTGGAAAAAGGGGTGTCCCAAAATCGTTGACTCAGTACCCGATCCCGGTTGTTAAATGGAAATGACAAGAGCCACCGAGTTTGGGGGGCCCCCCCTTTTTGACACGTGAGCCCAGTCATCACTTTCATTGGTGAAACCTGTCTGAACTCTCCTTGTCTCTTTCCGAAGGGGAAAAAAGTCCACTGACTGACAAGCTGTGCCTTACTTTCCGCCCTCGATGCGAATGCAGCCCCCCCCCCCCGACTGCTGACTGCGGCCCCCGGCCGCAGTGGCCGAGGCATAAGCCGCCTCACTGAGCACTCGCAATGGCTCCTGCCAGTCTGGCGCCCTTCTTCCCAGGAGCTCCTGGCATCAAGTCTGGGACCACCTGCTTTCACTGGAATCCTCAGTTCCAATCAGTAGATAGCCCAAAACAAGTACGACAGTAACCAAACTTGTTGTTTACCAAAAGCTTCAAGTCACAAAACTCGGGAAGTGAGCTTGAGTGGAGTGGCCCGGACAAAGTCAAACGCTTCTTGTTTACCACTAAAATGCGAACCCCAACAGATTGAAGTCCGCTGAAGTGTGGGGTGTAGAATCTTTGAGCACCGACTTTGGACCCCGTTAAGTTTACCATTTTAACCTTTAAGGCCGGACAAAGTCTGAACACTAGACTGGTGATTTAAATATCCCCGCTTGGCGTTTTTGAAGGGGGCAGATCTGAGTTTAAGACAGGTTTTGTCCAACCTGGTCCCTGCTCATACGCCCAATAACCGCATAGATAAATCCAAAAGCGAGTGCAGGATTCCCACAATGAACCCATGATCACCTTCTTCAAAGAATAGATGCATACGTCATCATCTGTCCATATATAAGCCAGTTCAAGAGCAACAACTACATCTTCCCAGTGTGCCTGGGGGATTCTCCCCTAAAACCAGTACACAAACAACGAAAGAAAGGGCCCTTTCCTGCTTGGATGGGGTTGGAAGGAGGGTAAAGTTGAAGGAAAACAATCCATGAAGAGGGGTCCCTGTTTTGAGACATGCCCAAGCCCTCTGAAAAGGGGGTTGTTGAAGATGGGGGCTCACTTATCCCAACCCATAACCTGTAGTGGGACACCAAGGGACACCGCTGCCGTCTGCATACGGACCTTCGCGGATTGTGTCTGTGTGTGTCCAGGTTCTCAACAATTATTGGAGCCACTTCATGCTAGTGTAAAGGACAAATGAGTGGTGCTCCTTGTGGCTTCCCTTGAACAAGCCACACAAAAAGGGGGTACCTTCCAAAAAACGACGAGCACTCGACCAATTGGCGCATCGGCCTGCCTCGGAAGCCTCGAGCACTTTTCGCTGCAGCTCGCCCCGGCACAGCTCGTCCTAAATTGACTTCCCCACGAGTGGATGGCCCGAAAAAGTAACCACACTTTTTATGCGCCACTAAGATTGTCTTCCAAAAAAGTGACTCTCTCACTCCCTAAGTTCCTGGACTTTGTCACTTAAGTCCAGGAGCTCAGGGAATGAGGGAACCAAAGGGACGTGATTGAATTGAGGACCCTTTTAAAAGTGGACATCATTTGAGCGGTGCCAAAAAAAGGGTACAAAAAAGCCTCTACTAACAAACCGCTTTCGCGGAACCTTTCGGGGCCACTTTCGCGGAGCCTTCGCGAGAACCACAGAAACTGCAAACATGCACTTTCGCAACGCTTTCGCGGCGGGCTCTTCTTCAGCCACTTTCGCCGCAAGCTTTCGCGGGCTTTCGCGCTCTGCGTTTTAGCTTTCGCGAGGCTTCGTTAAGAGAGGCCCTCAATTAACTCCGCTCATAAGGGTTCTTGGCGCCCATTTGGGAGGGGGATTGATGTCGACAACGACTTTCAGGTGGTTCCCTGGCTGCGTAAGGCGCTGGAGGCGCTGGAGGTGTTTGGTGAGGGGAGCCATGCAAATGCGTCGCCTTCAAATCTGAGCTCGTCCGAAGGAAGCTCAATTCAGACTGGCAGGCGCAAACTGGGCTCGTTGCCTCAGAAAGTTCAACTGAGATTTGTTGGAGAAGCCAGAAAAGGCAAAAGGTGAAAGGAAGGGCCATGTCTGGGCCATGTTTTATGCTCTATTTTGTTTGCAGAGGCTACTTACGAGCCTCGTCTTGGTGACCGGTTGGCGCTGAGTTTCTCTGCGCAAAAAAGGGCTACCCATTCTGAGCTGAGTTGACTGGCCAAGACGAGAGCATACTTGGGGGCCTCGGTTGGATTTGCAGCCCCCAGGACCAGAATCAGGGAGCTGACGAGCGGTGGCTGAAAACAACAGGCCATCACAAGTTGGCCTCGCTTCCTGAGACTCTTGGCCAACAAAAAGCAACCAGGCTTGTTGTTTACCACTAAAAGGGCGTAAGCCCAAAAGCGACTACCGTCACTTTAATTTAACCCGTGCGCAGTGAGTGGCACCTTCCGAAAAGTGGAAGGGAACCACCGAGCGCGAAACCCAGGTCAGCTCTGCTCGATTCGCATCGAGCGCCATCCTTCTGGTCCGCCCGCAGCAGGTCCGCCGGGTGTGCGAAGGGCAGGGGGCGAGCTTCCATGGCTCCGATCCCGGGAGCCTTCATGGAAACCCAAGCCGAACCGCAACCAAAACGAGGTGAGTCACTTGCTCAAAACCGATGGGTACAAAAAAATATGAACCCAGCACCATGCTTCAAGAACTAGAAAGGCGGCCGCAACTATTTGATCGCTACCAAAAAAATGGTGAACCCAGAACCATGCTTCAAGAACTACCAAATTGGCGGATATCCGCAACTATTTTTCCAGCTGGGACTGCCCCTTGCTCACCTTCATCTACCCGGGTTTTGATTGTGGCTCAGGAATTGGTGAAAAGACTTCCAAGCTTGACCCGTTGAGCGGGTGAAATGGGCTTATGTTATTCCGTTTCTCTCATTGGGCTTCCGGTTGTTGTCCGTTCTTCTCCTTTATCGAAACTGGGCCCTTACTCCTCCAAGTCCAAGAGCCACTCCACCAGGTCTCTGAGATGGTGAAAAAAGTGGGAAGAAATTCCAAGGCGGCCGTGACGAAATTCCGGCCGGACTGGCCGTCATCTACCCAGCCTCTTTCAACAGCTTGGTTTGTGCCTATTGAACGTGAGCACCGCGCAGAAGGACGTGAGTAGCTCAGTTCTCCAAAGCAAATCCACCTCACCGTTGGCTTCCCCTCCTTTTTTGACCCAGTCTTAGGTGGACACCTGTTTATCAAACCAAGCAGTGTTTGCAAGCGAGGCGGTGGGTCTCTGTCGAGTCGTATCGTTCTTTAAAAAAAAGGATCTGACATGCTCGAGAAAAATGGAGGAGGCGCAAGAATGAGGAACCAATCCTGGGGCCACTTTTGATATTAAGTCTACTGATGCTCACTCGACATGGTCCAGAATCTAATGTTTGTTTAGGTTGGGGCAAAAGCTGAAGCTTCCCAGATCTTCCCAGAAATTGCCGAATGCCTACCCAAAGCATGGCCTTGTGCTAGCTTCCTGTAGAATTTCTTGTGGCTCTAGCTTCTTGGATGGTGGCGCTCGGAGTATGTTAGGGTCCAGGCTTTCGACAAATGCCTTGCCTCGAAAACAACAGCTACATGACTTTCTATATAGGGTTGATTACCCCCCCTACAAATGAACCATGGACCGCCCAAAATCCATGATTCATAGAGAAAGCTCCTTTTTTGGGGCCCCCTTTTTGGTTCCAGTTAATTTGTAGGGGCAGTCCTTTCTTGGCGAAGCTGTAAAAAATATCCAACCCCAAATGCAGTCGGCGACACACACACACACATCACCCAATGGTTTGTGGGGTTCCAGGTTGATCTGCAGGGCCGTAAATTCCTGTTGGCTTTCCTTTCCTTGACACCGACAGGGGACACCCCTATCAATCAACCAGGACTTGACCATTCCGGGGTTTCCAGTACCTAGCAAACTACAGGTTTGGTGTAGGTTCCTAGTGTCCAGGAAGTCCACAACCCCTTCTTTTTGTTAGAATAAGTCGGGTACTTTGCGG
>CAUJNA010001502.1:797500-862500 GCA_963377175.1 Effrenium voratum
GCCACAGCATCTAAAGGGGGAAACCAAAAAGAAGCCCTGTATACCGAAGCTCCCCCTAAATTCCTGGTGGTTCGGTTTAGAAAGAAACACCTCGGCCCAGCGGACCTCCATGTGACACCACCGCAAACTGGGCTAGGAAGCCAACAAATCCCTACCAACAAACATTGAAGTGCAGAGTTGCCCCCTTCCTACGCCAGGGGTCTTCCAGGAGTCTTGAAAAGCAAGAAGCAGACTGAAACGAATGAACAGCCGGCAGCCCTCCCTTTTCACCCGCCCTCTAGCGGTAATGCATGCTGATCGGAGCCGTTTAGAACTACCGTCCACTTCCATGATTTACAAAAGGTTAACCTTTTGGAGCCATGACTAAAAAAGGGCCAACAGTGGGTCACTTTTAGAGGAATCTCTTTTTGGGTGTGAATCTTAATGGGTCCAAAAGGTGGACATCATTTTGGCGGGGATTCATGTCCACCAACCACTTTTGAGGTGCCTCTTTTCTCACTTCCTGAGTGGGCTGGCCAAAAACAGTCCAAACTTGTTGTTTGTCACTGAAATGGTCAAACCCAAAAAGTTTTAGTTCAGTCCATGAACTCAGGGACTGAGTTTAACATCAATGCTTATTTACTGTAATTCCAAAAGCTGAATTCAGTTCAGGGCTCAGCAAAGGGCCAATGTATCATGTTGAGCTTGTTCTACCCCCGAATCGGGTGAGCTATACTTCCATTTGGTTGAGGCCCCAGGAAACAAATTAATACTTTAAAAAACATGTCTAGTAGTGACGAATTCCTCTTAAACCAACAAGGGACAATAAAACAGATTAAGCAAATGGAAGTATACGCTCGCTATAATGTTAACCCCAGATTAATACCCCCCTGGTTGATTAATAGGGGGGTCCCCTTTTAGTGGTTGGAACACCCCCCTAATGATGGGATGGGTTATTAATCCTGGGTCAACATTAGGCAGAATCCAGCCGCCGCTTGGACTCGAGCCAGGCGAGGGGCAGTACTTGCCCGCGGCGACGTCCTCTTTGCCGCAGCGGCAGGCCCCGCCCACCGCCACCTTGTCGCTGCCCGGGCACTCCACGAGGTCCACACATGTGCCGTCCTGGAGTACTCGGGTCCAAGCATATGGTGGGGGTCTTGTAGGGGACCGCCCCCAAAAAAGGGGGCTTTTCATTTCGGTTTCCCCACCAAAACTGGGGCCTCAAAAAAAAAAGACCCAAAATGGTGTCTGTTCCTGTTGGTTTCCCTTAAAAGCCAGCAAAATAGAAATACCCTCAAGAAAGGAGACCCCAAAGCGGTGGTTGTTGCTCTTGATTTACCTTTAAAAAGCACGAAAAAAAAGGAGGGCCCTCAAAAAGAAAGCCACACCCAAAGTGGTGCCTGTACACTTCAATCCATATGGCGCATCCACCGTCCATTTGCCAAGTGCCTTGGGTTGCACACCCATTGCACACCCCACAAAGCCAACTTAAACTACTCAGACCCTCATGGTATGCAAGTCTCTTTGGCCCCCCACCCCCCTTCGGGAAAAACTGAAATATGAAACAACTCTTGGTGACGGATTTAAAATGGTCGAGAATTTTGTTGGGAACCTTTGGTGAACATCATTTACATGAAGATGTGTCGTCCTTCAACTAGTTTTGAGGGTGTTACGTACGGTGCTACCCACTCAATTTCACAGCCAAATGGGTTTATTTTATAAGCAAGGTTCACCCCCGGACCAATATATCGATCGCCGCCCCCGCTTGTGATTGATCCTGTTGGTGGGGCCTGCCTTCCACCCTCCCTGAGAACATGCTGGGGCTTCAATAATCAGGTGACAGCGGTACTTCACCCCAAACTGTCTCCAAATGGGCGGTGAAATGTAACGAGGAATCCTTTGGTGGACACAATTTCGGCGGGGATTCACACCCACCAACCAAAGGGGAGCAGGGGTCCTGTTGTGATGGTGAAGGAGTCTCATCCCATCCTCTCCCAACTACAATGCAAGGCCGCCCCCCCCCTTCTGTAGAATCGAATCCATGTATGGGCGCGTCCTTAAGCGGAAAAGTCCGATTTGGGGGGGTGCATGCACAGACAAGCCCATATGCTGTGAAAACAGGGTATGGCCGTTCTTTGAGAGAAAGCTGAGGGGCTGTTTTCCGAGCAGAACCATCCTTTTCACGGAGGTCGAGCCCTTGAGTTATCCCATGGAGAGAGCACAATGCCAAACACACGAATCTTCTCTCTAAGAATTCTCCGCAACAGCCTGGAACCTTCCGGAACCTGCCCTGCGATTGGCAAATTGCCCCATGTCGCTTTAGAAAATAATATATATATATATATATTGACGCTACAAGGGGTCTAGGATCAATCAGCGAGAAAACTTGGATTATGTTCCATGACGTGCTTCCCCAACAAAAGGAAACATAAGTAAAGGTCGATCACTTAGAGATTCTGAGGGACGCTAAGGTGTCGGAGGACATCCATGTTCAAAGGATACTTGGGTGTTCGGCCAAGATCGGCCCAGTTGCAAGATGTTGGCAGCCTAGGTTATAAGCCACCTAGAAGTTCCCCTAAGTCCCTAAGTGGATCATGCCCCAAGTGGCTAACTCGGTCCTTCCAGTAGCACTTTGGCGCTGCGCAATCGGCTTCCTTCGTCATCTCTCCTTAGACCGAAGGAAGGAAAAAACAAGGCCCTTAGAAACACATGGCTGCGGGTCAAAAATATGTACCCCAAATGGAACCCTGGCAAGTGGAAACATGGACTACAACCTGCGTTCCCCTGGTGGTTTAATTTTGACCCACACCCACATCTGCCATTGTTTTACAGTATCTCCAAAGCTTGAAATAAGAGATCCCCAATGCAAGCTGTTTGGATCCTTACCCTGGCGAGGTCGCTTTACCCCCATTCGGCCGAATGGGTGAGCTCGCCAAACAAATTATGCAGAAACATGTTCACCTTTGAAGCCAGTTGGGGGGAGGATATTTTTCAACAGCTCAATAGGCTAGAGGCAGAACCACCAAATGCTGGCCAATTCGCAGGACACATCCACAAGGTTAAAAGGCAGAAGGCAGAACCAAATGAACCAAGGGGAACCAACACGAGGCTCAACAAGCTGAAATGCTGAACCAAATTGAACCATGCCTGCTTGGCAAACAGTGGTTTGTCACCAACAGCCGGGCTTAAAGCTTGAAGGAACATTGGTCAGGGAAAAACTTGGCAAGGGCAAGAACCTTTGTGAGGTCAACCTTAATTGGCTCAGGTTGCAGCTAAAAGAAGGATTCACCTTTGGGACCTGTACAAAACTGGAAAGCCGAACAAAGGGAACGTGGGCCAAAAAGGGGGAAAGTAAACCACAAGTGGACCAAGGGAAAGCAAAAGATGTGAGAGGTCGGTTCTGAGCAAAATGGAACCTGACAAAAACCAAACGGGACATGCAGGCCACAACCATCAGAAACAGCAGTCTAAAAGGTCCATGGGTTAAATGGGGAATCCCGTGGGGTCATGGGATAGTGGCGTCATGGGTAAGTTCGTTGGTGAATTGGACCAGATATGCATTTACAAGATGTTTTTGCCCTTCTCCTGGATTGGCCAAACAAAGTGCGAAGTTGTTGCCTGCCACTAAAGTAGTCCAAGCCCAAAAAGTAGGTTGAGTCAGGGCAAAACAACCATACCCCGAAACAAAAAAACAAAAACACAAGGGATAGTGCAGGTCCTGCAGAAGGTGGCATGAGAGACCCTTTGTGCCAAAATGGCGGGCATCCCCTTTTGGCTTTTGATTGGTCTTAAAGGGACACAACGAGGAAAACTTGGAGGGCCCCTGAAAAAAACAACAACAAAAAAGCACTCATTTAGCACCCGGGCCGTGCCCATCAAGTCTCCACAGGGCCGCCAGAACTCGTGGACCTCCAAAGTGCCCGAGGCGCCTTTTCCACTCGGACTGACAGGGTTGGAAGCTCCGCTTTTCGCATTTGTTTGCAAGCGAAAACACGAAGCTAGGGCAGTAACCCAGAAGGAAACTCGAGTCTTTAAACAAGAGATCCTAAACATTGGCGAGGTTGTCCCTTTGGCTTCCCTTTAAAACCAACCAAAAAGGGGGTCCCCCAAAAAACAACGCACCCAGTGGGCCGGAACTCGCCCACACACAACAACAACTTGTGATTGTGTTTTACTTGGATGCCTGGGAAAAGAGTATGAGTTTTAATCGGGACCAGGGTATCCAGGGCATTCCTCCAGCTGGGGACGCGATTCAGATAAGAGTCCGGAGTGCATTTTTTATCGCAAAAGAAACAGTCCTGGCAACAACTAAAAACACATACGTGTATAGTTGAAGTGAACATTGTCATAGTCATTCTGTGTTTTGGGGGTGGGTTGGTTTACCCACCATGGTTACTGTAAACCCCTATCAAACCACCTTCATCTTAGCTGAGCTTTCTTCTCAACAAAACGCAGCTGAGTTGTTCTTGAAGCTCTGCTGGGCTGTCTCCTCCAAAGCGGCAAGAACAAGTGCAAACCTTTTGGAGGGCGGAGGAGAGTAATTGCTAAGTTGGCAATGCTGTGTTGAGACTTCTCCCCAATGGTTGGCCTTTACTTTCCCAGAGTAAACAAAAGCAAACACAAACAACGGGAAATGACAACGACATAACTAAAAGTGGAAATGAAACAATCAGTTCAACATAGATGCTTGAATATATCTTAGCATTGATCTTAGTACCAAACAGGTGAGAACAAGTCGAGTTCCGGCCCTGGAAAAACAGGACCCGAGGGTTCCTCACCCTGCCACAGAAGCAACATCACCCTGAAGTGTGCACCAAAAGGGGATATCTGGAAACATCAACTTTCCTGAGAGTCTTGGCCAAACTTAGACCCCCTGCAAAAAAAAACAAAAACTGTGTTGCCCGTTGATAAAGGAGGGGGGCAGGTGACGGAAACCCCAAAGCTCAAAAAAATAAAACAAAGAACAACAAAGGTCTAAGTCATATATGGCCATGGGTCAAAATCCCGTACCCCCAGTGAATATTCCAATCTCCACTAAAATAGACTACAATGGGCGGTTCACCTACCCCAAAATGGTACCATTGGTTTTGACCCACTGCCATATATGGAAAAAACTATTTGCGAACCCGGGCGCCTGTTCTTCCAAGTGGTGTAGCAATCGCAGCCTGACTTGATCTGCCGGAGATAGATCTGAGCCGTGTGGTCCCCCGGCTCGATGCCATCACAGAAGCCCGCAAAGCTCCGGATACGCTCAGGGCTGCCATCAGGAAAATAGATCCTCGGCGAAAAACGAGGAGATTCGTTCAAGACCACTTGGAACAGGGTGTCCTATACTTCTCCCTACAACATCACCACACGAAACTCATGTAAAATTGGCCAAAAGGTGATGTTCAACACCACCAGCAAGGGAAATATAGGGAGCCCTGAACAAGGGGCACAAGTAAAACACCCGGAAAAAATGTGGGCGGATCTGGAGATGGGGGAAGTTAAATGGCTCAAGGTCAAGCCATTGTGGGTTTAATCATCCCTTTCACTTACCCTCGCAAAAGGGAATTGTGCCATGTATCGCTTGCGGAGCCTGCTCCAAAATGTCAAAAGAAACCTCGGCCAATGCTATGACTGAAACGAACCTCTTTTCAAGGCGACCAAGAAACTCAGGTCAAAATGCGTTTTCCAGGAGGAACCTGCCTGGAAAGGGGAAACAGAAAGGGCCCAATACACTTGTGCCACCCAAACTTCAGCTTCCCTCTGGTTTGGAGGCTAGGGGTGCTGCCACAATAACCTGTTACCCTCACCAATTACCCTCACCAATAGAAACAGGCGAGCGTTGGCGAGCGTTGGCAAAGCGTCTTGGTGCTTCCGATCTTGAGGTCTTTCAGGTGCGTATAGACCTGTCAGGACTCCGGCTCTCAGACGAGAGGATTTCCCATGGTGATGGTAATTGTTGGGCTGCTTGGAGAAATTGAGGGCCAAGGTCGATCCCTATTGTTTTGGATCAAGTTTCGCAGTGGTTAGGAGGCTCAGGCCCAAATTTAATCCACACGCATGGCTCTGTGTCGTTTGGATAGGCCATGGCATTGATTTCAGCAGCAAAGCGACTTTGTAAACCCCAATGACAGGTTGCATCAGGTTGCTTGCGCGTGACCTTGAGCTTTCCTTACGCGACCCACGTCTTGGCTTCCGTCTCAGTCAGCGAGCATGTTAGGATTACGCGTCACTTACACGTCAGCGTTTTGAGCGTGTCCCCCCAAGTTGCGCAGGCTCCTTGTCAAGAATGGGGCGAAGAACTAGCCTCAGATTCAGCGGCTTGGCGGTGCTGTTCTTACTGCAGGACAAGAAATGGCGGCATCCGAGCGTGCGCGTTAACCTTACGCGCCTGCTTGCGCGAGCTTACGCGAGCTTACGCGCCCAAGAGCCCTTTTAGATTTCCTAAGTCCGCAGTTTGAGAAGCCTTGTTTGTTCTAGGAAAGGCCGCGCAGACAACATGGCATCGTTGCAGTGGCAGCAGCAGCAGCAGCATTTTGCGACTGCATTTTGAAGTCCTTTCCAGGAGCTTTGAGGGGGGAGAACAAGGGCATATGTTGCATGCTCAAAGGGGAGGGTCATAAAGAATTTACACATGCGATGATAGCTTCGACGGCACCTGCCGCGAGCCCCAAGAGCTCCCAATCAAAGTTATGCTGGTTTTCAAAACAATGCGCACATGTGGTCTTACGCGCAATCCGACTTCCGGCAGCCAAAGTCCAAATTGACAAGCTCGACTAGGTTCAAATAGCACAAGCCACCAGTGAGCACCTAAGAACATGTGTTGAAATAAAAACTTCCGGACCAAGCAATCACGAAGAAGAGCTTACGCGGGTGCTTACACAGCATGTTTCCCCAACAGAGCGTACGCCGTGCAGGGTTTTGCTTACGCAGGGCCTTCTTATGACACAACTCTTGCTAGCCTTAGGGATGTAAAGGGGAGTTTTTAGAGCTGCTCTGACAACAGACAAAGTCGGTGCATAGAGGATGATCTCACCTCTGCGGTTGAGTCGTAGGCTCACCTCCAGCGTGGATTAGCAAACAAACATGTGTCTTTTTGCGCCAACAGCCTCGCAAACGCATGCGGTCCAGGTTCTGGACCGAGTAGGGAGGGGTCCCATTCGCGACGGAAACCTTCACCTTGCTTAAGCCCCAATCATTATTTAAGCTACCGCGGAAAATCTTACATGTGTCCTTGATTCAATGGACCCTGTCCCTCCTAAGCCCCCAGACATGGTATGTGTAGTGAGTTCTTACAAACCTATTTGAGTGTCTCGTCTTTTTGTGCCGGTACCTGCTTTTCGAGCGAAGCCACAGAAGACACACCCATTTCAGGGGAGCTTCAAGTTTCTTCTGCTTCGGTCTCTCTCGCATGGTTTCGAGCACCCCCGGGCCACTACCGATCGTGGAAAACTCTAGCCCCGTTCTTTTCACCCGTCGTTCTTTTCAAAAACCAGGTGTTTTCCCTGGGGCTTTGATGGTTTTCTGAGAAGAAGGATCCCTGGAAAGAATGGGGATGTGTGTTCGAAAAAACAGCGGACTTGTCCAAACAAGTAGTCTTCCAAAACCTTCCTGTCAGCTGCCATGATTGGAGAGAGGCTGCCATAAAACACTTCCATTTGCTTGTCCCATGATCAAAAAGAAGAAGAAAAACGAACAATGTGTCCAGTAGTGATAGATTCCTTTTAAAATCAACAGGGAACAACAAACCACATTCAGCAAATTGAAGGAAAGCAAACAACAAAAACATGTTGAAACTTTCCGCGTTCTTTTCGTGGCTCGCCGCCCACCTGCCTGCCCGAAAATCTCCACGCTCGGGCACACCTTCTGATCGATGTGGATCTCCCATTGGCACGCGCAGTTGTTTCCGGAGCCCTGGCACACAAAAGCGAAACCTAAAAAACATTTGGGACGGGAGGACTAAATACTTCACCAGCCTCTTTTCTCTTTTCTCGGCCTTGTCTACTGCACCCAGCGTAAGCAGAATGCAGCAGGAACCAACTTCCATCCTACCAAAAACGAGCGAGACCCGCCCTCTGCACAACCACCGGCCCCATTGCATTGTGCAATGCAGCCACCGGAACGTTCCTCAACGCCCGGTACTCGCCACGGACAGCACCCTGAGGAAGCTGCTGGCGCAGCCAAGACTCCTCCAGGCTATGCACGGCAAAGTCGCCCACAGGGCTGTGCTATAGGGACGCACCGAACTCGTGTGCACATCCAGAAGCAATTCCTTAAGAATTTCAAGCAAGGCAATGCGGAACCACCTGGTGCGATCTCCCGCACTCGCACGGACATGGTGAATGGATTTCACCTTCATGCAATCTACCCACCTCCACTGCACTGAATCATAAAGCGGGCCAGGCCGGCCTGTTCCCATCTGAAAATCGATGAGCAGCTGGGCAAAGCTACGCCACCGTGCTTCCATGTGTTCACACCAAGTGAGTGACACCCAAGCCTTGACATGCCTCACAAAATCAATTCCAAACTTTGCGGCACTCTTGGGACACTCTCCCCCACCACCACGCAAAACCGGCTGTGGGCAAGCACGAGCCGGCGGCAGTTCAGGAGGCACTCCATTTCCCTGCCTTTTGGCCTCCTTGACAGTCTGTGTGGCTCGAATGCCCACCCGCATCTGCACAGTCTGTATTTCAGAAGCAAGGGTGCGCAGTGCTTGTAAGTTGTCCTGGACCTGCTTGACTGCATTCAAGACATGCTCCGGCCACTGCTGATTTGCGCTGGCAGCTAGCTGATCAACCGTTGCATTGTGTATTCTTGCCCAAGTCTCAACAGGCCCAAGGTCATCACTAGGCTGGCAGTGGGAAACCACTTTACACGCTCTCACCGGCTGCACACACTGACCGACCAGTGCTGCGACCACCTGCCAAAGGTCAGAGTCTCTAGAGTTGGGCGTGGGCGCCCAAAGATGCTCACAGATGGACTGAGCCTTGCGCTGAACTGATTGCTTGTCAATCCAGATGCGTGGGGCCTTGGCAGCCCAAACTGCGTATCTGAGAGCCGCAATCAATGCCATGATCTCCGCCCTATGCACTGTCTGAACCACGCCAGGAAGCGGACCCGAGGACAGACACTGCGCCTGGGAGAATCCAGGAGCAACCACCACCATCACCGCCCAAGCTGCGAGGGAGGTGGATCATTGGTGGAGGAAGCCGGCTGCGCTTCTGTGTGGAACAGGGCGGAGGAGGTTCAGGGTCAGTGTGTGAGCCCTGCTGTGACTGCAGTGTCGCTTACTGAGCAGTACCTTCGTGTGGCTCAGGACTATGAGAATCAGGCAGGTTACCACTGGATGCAACAAGGGGTCCAGCTACCCTCGGTTGTTTTGGGCCGAGCTGCAACGGTAGCAGCGTCTGTAGGAAGCCTTTGGTTCCCCCCTCGCGACCGTCGAGGCCAGGAGAGGTGGAGCCGGACTATCTCGGGTCGTCAGTGGCCTATGCCAGGTGGTTCAAGCAACTCAGAAGATTGCAATCATACTTGCAAGCTGTCGCAAAAGGCAGTAGTAGTCCTGAGGCTCAACTGCACAGAGCCGAGCTGCGGCGGTCCATTGTTCATGCTGCTGGTTTCGCACCGTGCTTCGTGGAGTGGTGGAGCGCGCGGGTGCATAGCATGGTAGGGGATCCGGAGTACATCCCGTGGTGGCCCCCTTCTGCGCAAGTGGCCGGGAAAATTTTTGCAGCATTTCAGGCAGAAGTCAAAACGCTAGGTGATAACTTAATGCAGCAGAAAAAGGTTATTGCCGCGCAGCGTAGACGGGAAAAACCGGCGCTTGTCATGCGAGATGTCCGTCGGGAGCAGCCGGCTCCAGTGGATGTCCTTCTCAACAGCCAGGTAGCGGTGGTGGAGGAGGTGCGTGCTGATGAAGGCATGATAGTGCTGGATAAGCCCCTGCATTTAGATACACAACGGCCTGTAATTCACAAAGGGCAGCCACTCAGCGTGATCCGGGCCGAGGAGGATGGTGTTTGGGCGGAGGAATGCGGTCGAGTCGAGCCGGGTGATGTGATCCGCCAAGATAAATTCGTGGGTGGACTCAGCGAGATGTTTTCTGCTTTTGGCACTGAGTGGAAAAATCGGTGGTGTAAACATGAGGAGGTCCCTGACTCTCGGTGGGATCAAGCACGTCAGATTGTGCAGCTCTTACCCCACCTGCCGGTGGATGAGGTTGAGGACATTACTCCAAGTCAGCTGCGGAAAGCAGTTAAAAGCAAAAAGGTCACAGCAGCCACGGGCCTAGATGCAGTGAGCAGGCAAGACGTCATGCAGATGAGTGATCAGCAATTGCATGAGATTGCAAAAATTTTCCAGCGAGTCGAAGCAGGCGAAGCGTGGCCTGACCAGCTTGTGCAAGGGTCAGTTGCCTCACTTGAAAAGCGGCGAGATGCCAGCACAGTTGGTCATTACCGCCCGATCTGTGTGTTCCCGTTGCTGTATCGGGTATGGAGTACAATCAGAGCAAGGCCTATCACACAGCGCCTTGCTAGCATTGCTGCGTCAGGCCACATGGGCAACATGCCACGCAAACATGCTGCAATGGTGTGGTATCGCATTCAAGAGAGTGTGCAGACTCCTCACATGACCCAGATGCAGGTTATGTGGCGGATGTGGTTAAGGCGTTCAATTGCCTGCCCAGAGCTCCGGTCATCGAGGGGGCAGTACGCTTCGGCATCAGTCCCAAAATCTTCAGAGGGTGGGTGGGCACGTTGTGGTCAGACAGGCTTGTGGAACGCCCCTGGAATCGCATACAGGCTATGAGCATCATTGACCTCATGTATCATGCCTTTCTGGCTCAGAGTATCCCAACTTCTTGGCCGGTGTCTTATGTGGACAACTGGGAGGCTTTGGTTTCTGATGTGCACCTTGTACTCCCTGTGCACTTGGCCATCCGGCAATTTGCCAATGCACTGGACATATGCATTAATGCAGCCAAGTCCTACAGCTGGGCCACCCAGGATGCAGACCGCCACACACTCCGCGGGCAGGGCCTAGTAGTCGTAAATGCCGGCAGGGATTTGGGGGCTCACATGCAGTATACCAAGCAGCATGGTAATGCCACGTTGCACATCAGAGTGGCTCAACTACAGGATGTGTGGACAAAATTGCGCCAGTCCCCTGGGGACTACCGTGCAAAGCGTCATGCCATTAAGGCGGTTGCCTGGAAGCGTGCTCTGTATGGCGCAAGCATAAGTACATTGTCACCAGAGATGTTGCAAAAAATGCGTACAGGTGTGATGAGTAGCCTCAGGGTGAAAAAGGCTGGTGCCTCACCATGGGCACACCTCACTTTCTGTGAGCACTGTAGCTTGGATCCCGAGTATGCCGCCTTGCAGGCATCTGTTCGAGACATGCGGCCCTTGGCCAATCGGGAGCAGGTAACGGAAATCCTTGAGCGCTGGTTGAGTGAAGGTGGCAATCTGCCTCCTGGGCCCCTCTCGGTGCTCATCAAGCGATGTCATCGCATTGGACTGTCGGTTGGGCCGGAATTGGTGATCCATGACCAAATCGGGCAGCTTTCTTTGTTGGAGGTGAGCATTCAGGAGGTGCAGCTTTGCTTCCGCCGAGCTTGGAGTAGACATGCGGGCGGAATGTTGAGTGCAAGATGGGATTTCACAGGTGCTCTCACGGGTGACCCCGTTGAAACTCGCAAAGTCTGCCCAGCAGCGGACATGGCAGAGGTTGCTGTCTGGCGAACGGTGGTAAATGGCACCACGTATGCTCAGGACACTCGTGCTAAGATAAGCCCGGCGGAGTCAGCTGCCTGTCCATGGTGCGCCAGACCAGATAGTGTGTGGCACCGGCTTTGGGAGTGCGCATTTTTCGAGAGGGATCGGAGTGTCATGTCTGATAACACTTCGGCATTGATAGAGTCCCTTCCGAAGTGCCTCGCTATGCATGGGATAGTGCCTGAGGTTGCTGGCAAACAGCAGCTGCTGGCATTTCTGCAAGGCACGCATGATAGCACCGGGTGCTTGGAACCCGTCAGTGTTGTTGGTGAGCAGGGGCGCTTGGCGCTTGGCCAGCAGCTCTTCAAGCTTTTGCATCTGCATGTCGAACATGGATTGCACCTTGACGCTTTGCTCCTCCATGGCTGTATGGATGCCACTGATTTGCATCTGCTGGGTCACAGCTTGCTCCTGCGCCTGCAAGTTCCCGGAGCTGGTGCTCAATCTGATCCATCCGGCCACCTGCAGGAGGCATCAGTTCATCATCCGAGTCACCTGAGACTTTGATCACTTTCTGCTGAACTTTCTCAAGGATGCGTTGCTCCATCTTTTCCAACACACTGGCTGCAAATTGCACTGGCGGCGGGCCAGGCGCACTGCTCGTGGCTTGCTTGTGCTGCATTCAACTCTGCAACCATGGGTCGTTGCGCACAAGTGGATCTTCCGGAACTTTCTTGGGTGCAACAATCACTGGCTTGGCTTGCGCAAGACTGATGAGCACTTCGCCTCCCTTGGTGTGAATGACTTGGACCGGCGGATCACTGGTGGCTTGGACCTGCCACACAACTCCCGCTCCACCTGCGGCGCTGCAACCGGCTGCAATTCGCGCAAGCCACGCAATCACTTTCAGGAGCTTGGTTACTCCATCACGCTGGGTGCCAAAGGGCAGTGGGCCGAGCTCATACATCTTCTTATCCCCCGCATGCAAAAAGGGGATGCCTGGGCGCAACTCATTGTGGATCTTCTCAGCCTGTGCAGCTTCTACTCGGACTCCCAGCTTTGCTCCATGCCTGGCAACACTTACGGCAGTCTTGATGGCTTGCGCATGCCTGCGTACCTCTGGCAGCGTGGTCCTGGGCAACCAGATGACACCAGTGTTGTTCACTTGGCTTGGTACCATCATGCGTGCGGGGCTCAAAGTAGAGCCCAGCAACCCCTGACACTGCAAGTGCCGCATCTTGCACCAGCTTGGGCACCCTGATATGCACCGTGAACATGGTCGCATCTTTGGGTGGAACCGTCACATAGTTGTCTCCACAAAATTGCCTCCTCCACACATCCAGCAAGACCTGCTGCACCTCCGGATGCTGGATAGGATGCCATCTCTGACAATCACAGCTATCACGGGTACACTCCTGGAGTGGGGCAGCAACGTCCATGACCGCACGGATGGGGCGTTCACACACAACGTTCCAGTCCAGCACACATTCATCTCGGTACAAACAGCATTTGAGGATACCATTTGGAACCTCAGGCGCTTCGCACTGGACACGATGGGCATGCTTGACAATCTTGACCTGGCCCAACTGAAGGAGCGTTGCGGTGATCAGTGTCGGCTCTCCAGTGGCAAGGCAGTTCGCCAGGAACCGAATCTCTTCTGCATGGAGTTGGCATCCTGAGAACTTTACCGGCGGGACTACAAGCAAGGCAAGGCCTTTAGCAGAAATGAGCTTACCTGCAGTTGCATACGGTTCCGCAGTAGCCTGATCCGTGATGATCACTCCGCAGGCATTTGCATGCACTGCATGAATCTGGATCTGCTGGACGAACTGTCCTTCATGCTCCTGAAAAACCTGGCTTCTGATTTCAACCTGATCATGCAGCACTGGTCGATTTTGCTCTCGGAGTGTGCTACTAAGCTTTGGCGGCTTCGGCGGCTGCTTCATGCCCACTGGTTTGCCTTTGCTGGCACGACGCTCAATCTGCAACTGCAGTTCATCTGGCAGCACTAACCTGACACTCGGCTTGACCTGATCACACTGCTGCTTAAGCGCACTCCAAGGATTGTGGGCTTGGAGGGCCCGCAGCACAGCATCTGTTCCAAGTGCATTGATCACGTGTGCCGTTCTCTCAGCAACTCGTTCAGGGAAAACCCCATGCTTGGCTAGTTCAACCTGCAACGCCTGGGAGGCTTCCTGCTTGGTTTGGGCACCAAAACCTCGGCCAGCCGCAAGCATGCATGGTGGCCCAACCTTGGTTTGCACCTCAATGTACTCTCGGAACTTCTGCTTGGGCACAACTGGATCAGAATATTGCGGCTGATCCCACGCATCCCCTACGGCGAACGCAAGGAAATGGACGGCCCTGAACCCACACTGGCCGTCTGCAGTACGCGGCTCCTCATGAACCACCGTAAACCTGTGGCACCCAACGCTCTGCATGACCTGCCTGTGCAGTTTTCCAAAGTTGGGCAGCTGCATAATGTGACACTGGATGGATGCGCGAAGCTGGCCAGCCACAGTGTGCTGCTCATCTTTGACAACCGTGATGATATTGACCTTTGACTGGTCACTGAAAGGCTTTCGCTTTCCCCACTCGTCAAATGCACTCGGGATTTCACTCAAGACGGCCCGACTGGCAAGCAATGGGTCGAGTACCCATATGTCACAGCTCCGTGTCTCTGCCTGGATGCGTTGCATGGCATAAAGCAGTTCATCATCTGCCCACGCTTGTCAAGCACCTCAATTCGGTCCGTGGGGGTGTGAGTGGGCGCCCTCCATGGTGCAACACCTTCATAGGAAACTGCCGGAAGCAGACCATTGAGCAATCTGTGGATCAACGTCTCAAGGGGATTGCTGCTTACACCATCTTGACGTGCAATGGCGTTGTGTGCAATGTGACCCTTGGCTTCATGCACATGGCCGGGATCAGCCTCCTGCACAGTTGTGAGTATGGCTTCTTCATCACTACTAGTGATCTCAATCTCAGTCCGCGGTCTCTTTGCAACCGGTGCTGCTTCACTGGCTTCAGCTTCCTCAGAGCGCACCTGTGGCAATGTTTCATCTGGCGTCTCAAGACATGCGGGCCTGCTTCTGCATCACTTGCTCCGGCAGGCGCACCAAAATCCAAAGGCTGGCTCCAGAAATCCAGAATTGCTTGTGCAACGCTCTTCTGATATGCTGCCAGAACCTCTGTGGGCTCACTGGGTTCCCTACCACATGCAAGATCAACTGCTTTGCGCACACATGCTCCCACCCACACTGACTGGATGGGGGATGCAACTTGGCCAGTGACAGCCAACGCCAAGCGCATGTCAGATCCAAGCGGCATGTTGGGCTGAATCCCTACCAAGGCACAAACCTCTCTGGGGTGAACATGGCGAAACACCTGGACATGAGAGCCATCACTTGCTACTTCCGTTCTGTCAATCACAATGGCTCCATGAATGCCCTTGCTCGCCAAGCGATTTTCAGTGAAAGGGAACTTCCTACACCCACAAGCGCATGGATACACTTGACTTCCCCAGCTGTGCAAGGCTGTCTGTGCTGGACCTTCTTTGTTGATCAGGAACATTCTCAGCGGCTTGTGCTCCGAAAACCTCCTTTGCTCATACTGAGTGAGCTCCAGCTGTTTCACCTCCGCCTGTGGCCACTGCGTGACCTGCTGAAGCACCTGGCGAACCTTGCGACACTCACTGCAGATGGGAAGCTGTGGGATGCTTGCTGGTGCAATCCCTGGATGTGCCAGAACGCACCAGCATCGATCACGTGCAGAACACCATGCTCAACTGAGTTGCAGCTGCTGCTCACGGATTTGAAACCCGGTTTGGCGTGTCCAAGACTCCAAAATCCCCCGCACCCATGCATCTGCACCAGCCCCAGTGACACACTCCAAGATGACCACCTGAGCGCCCAGGAGATACGAAATCATGAGTGTGGAGCTCTGTGATCACCACCTCCACCTCCGTCGCCAAGCTGTGAAAACGGCTGACATGAGACGCCAGCTGCCACAACGGCAGCATCTGGGTGTCGCCCTACGATGTGCGATTGAATCTTGGGGCAGCAAATATCTCCTTCGACCACAGTCTGTGGGCTCTGCAACCTCAAAGTCTGGCTGATCCTTGGCATCCACTCGACTTTCAACACGGGCATGATGCCTGCATACGCCAGTCCGATTCCCATCGCCCCAATGCCAGCGCATAGTTCTACCGCGCGTTCCAAGCTGCTGTCAGAATACGCTCTGCGCCTGCAAGCATAGGCCTCCAACCTCCAGGACCGACGCTCCTCCACCACATGCTGGTGCCGAACACTTGGCATTGATCAACACCAAATGTCCAGCGCCCAGAGGCCAATCACCTGTGACCACCACCCGTTTCTGATGCAGGAGAGTGTGTCCAAGCATCATCTCTGGGAGAACCGCATCCTCCACGATCACCAGCAAGGTCCTCAGGACCTCCACCTCCATGGCTGGCAATCTCGGCTCTATCTGCCGTCCCAGCTCGGCCACTGGGAGGCTAGAGCCACGAGCTATTTCACCAGCCTGAAATAAGGTGGTTGGAGGGATATTCATAAACCACCATTTGGGGTGAGGTCGTGTGAGGTCGTTATAATTCACCCAGATAAACTAAGTCAAGGGAAAATCACCTAGCCTTCAGCAACTCTTAAACAGGGGCCGCCCGAAAGGAAACAAAATGAAACACCTGGGTCTGGGAAAAAAAACATGGCAAAGCGAATTCAGGAATATCTGTATACAACCAGGTTCACCACCAACAAGGAAGCAAATCACACTGACAACTCCCACACATGTGCATCTCGCTGCTGAATGTCCAGCTACTCGGCTAACATTGGCAACCGAACAGCGGTCACTAAAAGTACAAATCATAGAACTTTTCCGCTTGGACCCCCCAAACACACCTCCAAAAAAGGTCGGTTTTAATCTTTGCCAAGCAGGTGTCTGGGCTTGGTGTGTGTATGTGTGTGTTTGGGGGATCCCCCTTCAGTTGAGTAATGACAAAACCCAATCATTATGTGAGATTCAGCTACCCGAATAACCCTGCTTGGCAAAGCCTTCGCCCAGTGAATCCGTTTGCCGTTGTTTAGGCAACCAAGGGAACCACCCTTCAACAAAGAAAAGAACAAGGTTACCTAATGTCCACCTACGATTAGTAAACTAGCCCTAAATAAAGCTAAGCGTGTTCTCAAACCAAATAATAAACTACCCCTAAAAAAAGCTAAATGGGTCCCCCCCCCTCGAAAATTGCTCTAATCCTTTATTATTCTTTTCGGGGGCAAGCTTTCCATTCAAGCTGGCTCATCATAAGTCTTGATTCCAATTCCATCACACCCCAAAGTTATTGAGTGCTTCCCTTCGTCGAATTCTTTAGCTAGAAACCCTCAAAAACACAACTTGACCCTGCCAGCAAGGCTACCCCCCATGAAGCCGCATGCACAAAGTAATTCCTGACCCCAAATAAAGCCAAGCTGATTCCCACTGATGCAAAAGTTATTGGCCCAATACTACTTTAGAATCGACCCAATTCTAAACTAGTATTCCCCCCAAAGCAAAATAAGAAAAAACAACATGCCCAATACTACTTAGAATTGGCCCAATTCTAAAGTAGTATTCGAAAACCAAATAAACAAAGCCCAATACTAAACACATTCTAAACTTTTCCTGACCCTGAAATCTTTCCCCTTAACTTTATTTAGGGTCATTCAGGGGGGGCCCTATTTATTAATCAGAGGCGGACATTAGCATTGGTACCTGGGATCCAGATATTAAGCTACATGCCAGGATGACATGAATTCCTGAGATCCTGAGACCACAGGCCAATGGCAAAAGGACACTGGAAACCTGTACCATCTGCCCTCTGAATGGGGTCCAAGCCTGGTCATTTAGATGGCCTGGGGAGATCGCAAAATGAGTCGTAACCGCTATGCGGGAGGTTGACTGGGGGCTTGGAGTTGGCCACTTGGCTAATTGAATCAATCAAAGGGGGCGGGGAGACAAGGGGGTAGTTGAGAGCCCGTCTTCGGGTTCCTTAGGGTGATTCCCTTTGACCCACCTGGTATGGGATTCCATAAAAGGTGGACGTTTCAGCATATGGCCATTCCACCAACGAACGTGGAAGTGCACAGCTGGTCGGTCTGATGGTGGGACCCTTTTTCCCCCTGTTGCCAGCAGGGCGGCCAATATTCTCCACTTGGACACTACCCCCCCCAAACAAAACAAGGTTGCTGTGCTTTTGGCCTGGTCAAAAAAGATAATGCTTCAAACATAGCAGCTTGTATCTGTTAAGCCTTGCGAGTTCTGAGCATGGAATGAGAGAATCATCCCTATGAACCATCCCTTTTCGGTCCTTTAGAGGAATTCACCCTGCTGATTCCCCCCCCCCGGCCAAGAAGAAGCCAGAAAATCATTTGGCGTCGACAGCGCAGTCGAAGCCTGGGAATTGGTTTTGAGGTTGTCGCTGTAAAAGAGGCGGAGCCTGGTGTCCTGAAGAAACGCCTTGGACCCTGGCAATCCTACCGATACCAATCACCTCTCCCAGACCCAAGGATTCAAACATAAGTCTGGGGGCTTGGGGGGGGGGAATTTCTGAGGTCTTTTGGGATACTTCCATATATATATATATATATATTGCTTCAAAGGAACAGTGAGAAAACGCAGAGCATACATCTGCACCACCACAACTACTTCTGCACCCACTTCTACCACGGCAGAACAACCCTTTAGGGGCCACCAATTTAGGAAACACAATAAACCACCCGCACTTGGTTGCGCTTACCTGCATGCCTGAAGGTAATCCCTTTATTTTCTGGGGGAGTAACGTTTAGTATTGTGCCAGAAGTGGTTTGCAATACACGCCCTTTGTCCCTACATGGCCATGGTTGGGAAAAGGTGTCCTTCTAAGGCTGGGACCTGGACCCCTTCAGACAATAAATTCAGTGAACCGCGTGCACACCGTCTTTATCAAAACGATGAACATCTGATTCATTTCTGCGCGTCCGGGAAACACTTAAAGGCATAGGCATAGGTTGCAATTCCCATGTTCCTCTCTCAATCAAGGACCCCCCCCCGTTGGCTCAAGGAGCTTGGCAGTTGTCGCAAAATTCGGGGGGGGGGGGGGGAACCCCCAAAATGGGTTGGTGGTCCAAACAGCTTACCCCCCCCCCCCAAAAAAAAAAGAAAGAAAAAAAAAAGGTGGGCCCCCAAATGGTTGGTGTCCTTTGAACACCGCAAAAATCGTGCCCCAACAAACTCCAAGGTGCCACTTCGAGTGGCCCAACCACTTCGTCCAAGGAAACAAAAGGACACGGCTTGCCAATTGCGGTTGTCTTTTTTGAGGGATACCGTTTGTTGCTTTAAAGGGAGACCAAAAGGACACTAACCCTTTTTTGCGGTACCCTACCTTGCGACACTCCCATTTTGTCTACCCTTATCATCTTTTGAATGGTAACGGCTCAAATCAGCCCCGGAAAATAGGGTCCTTGTGCTGCTTCGTGAAGGAGAGTTTGTACTTCGACAAGTAGCCCTTGTCCGCTCCGTCACCCAGGTAGTTGGTGATGTGGTGCACCTTGCTCCCCTATAAGAATTCGAGTGTTTCGGGGCTTCGCAAGGGACAGCAAAGGGACACCACCCCACTTTCGGGGCTCCCATCTTGATTTGCGCATATGGACCTTGGCGGCAAGTAAGAAAGCCGAATCTACCTCAGCGTTTGAATTTTGCCCACATATCTTCAGATATCTTGCACAGTGAACATTTGAATTTGAGCTTCACAACAGATCCCAGGAAGCGCTTCTACCCATCTTCCAACAACTTGGCGCTCCGCAGGGAATGAGAAATGGAATGACCGCTATAGACCTTCCCTTGTGGCTTCCTTTAAGGGAATCCCTAGGTTCATTTCCTGGCTCATTCCCTACCTATCGCACCAAGGCCAGGGAAGCGCATAGGGAAGGCCCTCAGTTGACATGGCGCCTTGGTGCTCTGGGATGGCACATTGCTCAAGAGGAGAAGTTTCTCTAACGCAAAGTTTCTCTAAGAGGGCAGGGCCCTCAAAAAACATCAAGGGGTTGAACGGTTCTTCATCCGGGGTCGGCATTTAAACAACAGAAAGCCTTCAAATGAGCCTATGCTGTGAGAAAACAAGTGGGCAACACCATTTCAAGGAAACAGCACACGAGAGGCACAGGATCCCAGGTCATCTGGGTTCGCCCGTTGATCCCGTTTTTGCTTCCCAGGGCGGGGGAAAAAGTATTGACGCCCTCCTTGGGTCAACGAAGGCGAAGAGGTGACACAGTGCCTTTCCGGAAACGGAAACGTCGGAACGTGGAGGCACGCGCTTTGCGTGTCAGCGCGAAATGTGCTCATTCCGGCCTATACCAAGCTGAAACGGAACTACAAACACTTGTAAGGGTAGCTTCTTTCCAGGCATCCTTCTTTCCAGGCATCCTTTTTTCGAGAAAACCGCCAAAAACCCTGGGAAAGCAGCTGGATTTTGAAAAGAACGATAAGGGCAAAAAAGGGCATCAACCCCTAGAACACTAGCAAACATAAGCCAACATCGAGGATTCGCACATCCCCGGCACGCTGTTGCAACCAGAAGTAAGCGACCTCCATGGGGCCTAAGCGACCTCCGTGTTTCCAGGCGATCCAAAGGCTATGCAGGGCTGCGAGCCAAAGGCACTGGCCTCAGGGTAGAAATCCAATCACAGTTTCTGCCCTTGAGGTGTCATCCTCTTTTCGGAACGGCGAACAAGTGTGGCCAAATGATTCATGTGGGTCTCCAAGGCGCCATCTTGTAGTGCTTCGGAATCTCCTGAGTTGGCAGTCACGACTGAATCTGTCAACTAAGCATCGCAAAACGATGAAGCAACTTGGGGCGTTCTACAATTCAGCCCCTATCCTTCGACCAAGTGTTTGCAAGTTGGCTGAAACCACTCAAAGAGTCGAGCACCCACCGAAAACGCCCAAATATGTTTGGTTAGGCTAAAAGTGTGGACCAAATCTGTGAACCTACCTCAGCTTTTGCCCAAAATTGCCTCGACTGACATTGTACACGTTAACTTAAAATGGAGCAGAAATCCAGATCTCGTTTGGGGAAAGTTATGTTCGTAAGTGGGAAACCCACAAAACAAAAAGGAAATGACGGTATCCACTGCACAACTGGGTATCAAGGTCACACAACTTCCGTTACTTTTGCTATGTTTGGCTTCCTTTTGGGAGCGAGAACCAAGACCGGGCTGTGTAGCACCCAGCCTTCGTGGTGTTATATCCCCAGGCTTGGGTTCTAGGACCCCCCCTTGCCCTCATGGTCGTGTTGCTTTGCCCCGAAGCCCCTCGGTTCCGTTGAGTGGCCGCGGGAGGCCAACCGTTGCTTTATTGAAGAACCCGAGTCATAATGAAAACCGCTTGGTAATGTTCACCCCATTTTAATAGGGGGGTATTCGTTCCCCTCCAAAAGTGATGATTCCCCCACCAAACCCAGGCAAACCCCTTATTAATGAACTGGGGTTGATTCATGTGGGGTCAACATTCCGGTGGATGGTTTCAAAATCCAGAAATCGCTCCACGGTTAATGAAAGTATGGCTGAAGCCATACCGTTTGTTGGCATTTACGATGCTTAAAGTGGTCGATCCCCGGAACTATGGTAAATGAAAGCAGGCGGCTATCCGCACCCAAAAGGATTTTCCCTTAACCATCTACCCGAATCGGCTTTGAGCAAGTGGCTCACCTTCCGATTTTTAGGCGGCCACGGGAAGGGTTGAGCATTCTACGGAATATACTGTAACAGGAAGTTGCCTCAACTTGCCAGGATTCTTGCCATGGAACGCTGCACACCAGCCCCGGAAAGTCACCTCTGCCCTGCCTGCATAACTTGCCGGGTCTCACTCAATGAGTTGGAATGACCCGTCACCATCCCTGGCTTCCAAGGATACTTCCATGTTCATGTCCCTGATTCCCTGAGAACCAGCCAGAAAAAAGGGAGGTACCCTGGGTTTCCAGGTTTTCTTTGGACAAATCATAACACTTATCCATTCCCCCATTTGCTTGAGTCCCCTGGAAAAACATCAAACAATCCAGTGATAGATTCCCCAAAACAACCATCAAATCTCCGTCAAATGGACTGGACCCCTCCACTTCACGGGAGTCACGCCCGATGCTTTTTCGCCCGGCTCCTCCGCCTCCAGCACGAAGTGGCCAGTGGGGTGCCACCCCGTGTAGCAGTTGCAAGTCCTTGGTTGTTGCTGTTGATGCCCCTGCAAAAAGTGAGTTTCACTTTTTGGGGGTTTAGGGAAAACCCAACTTGATGTCAACCAACAAGTTCAAGTCTAAAGATCCGTTGCCCAATAGCAGTCAAGATTCGTATACCCCGGCACCGTCGACACCTCAACGTCCACCTGGCGAAATGGGGATGGGTCAAAATGAGTCACCACCAGGAATTGGACCGCAGGTTTTAGTGCTTGGTTCCATTTGGCAGGGTTCCATCTTGGGTACCTATTTTTGACCCACAGCCACATGAGCAACCCGCAAAAAACCTCGAAATGCGGGCGCCTGGGAAGGCCTTTGGATGCCTTTGGATGCCTTTGGATGCCTTTGGTCCTTTGGGGGGGGGGGGTGGAAGGGGGGCCTTCTTTCGGATCCAATTGGAGTTGTTGAAATTCCAATTGAAAAGGGTAATTTTTGAGAGAGGCGAGTCTGGCCATGGCCCAAACCCAAGAAGGATCTCAGAAGGAGGCTGAGAAGCTAACCGGACCTCTATGGTCTATGGCCACAAGGACCATGATTGCAAAAAGTGCCATTTGCTTAAGGTTCCTGAAAGAAATCGCCTTGAAATGGTTGCCAGTGATCGATTCCCTGGAGAAAAAAAAAAAGCCGAAACTAGACACATCCTCAATGGAACTGAAAGGGTGGAAAATCCGCTCAAAACCAGCCAAGGTGCTTTTTTGCCTCGGGCTTGCATCAAGTAGGCGAACCTGGGATAACCTTCTTAGTTGGGTGGATTTACCAACTAAATGGTCTTCTCAAACAATAAAAAATGTTCCCAAACTCAAAAGCCCGCAGACCAATGGCACCACATCAGTGACCAGTCTTCAGGTCCTTTCCGATTTTCGAGGGAAATCCGCGCGGCCAAACATGATTTTTTTCGAGCAAAGCCTGGCTTTGATTGCCATGACTCAAAGGCACCCAACACGGAACCTGATTCAAAAGGAAGAAGCTGGACAAATCCTGGACTGGACTGGCATGGATTCTCGGATTGGCGGGTCCCTGCTAAACAGAAAATGATCAAGACCAAACCCCTGATGCCTTGGGGGAAAAAGGTGCACCATTTCTTTGGTTGATTTTAAGGAGAAATCCCTCAACACAAATAAAACACGGGGCACCCTGTTACAGTCCTGTTCCAGTTCTTTAGTTAGTTCTTTGGTAGGTCTTAAAGGAAAACACACTCCAACAAGTTGGCCAAACGATGCTAGAAGGATTGCCTTGGACGGGATTGCCGTAGCCTGGCCTTGTGGGATCCTTCGCTGAGATCCTCGCAGTAGCCGATGAAGCTTCTGGGCCGGTGATTGTTCTCGCCCTTGCGAATGTACACGTCCTGAGTTGGCTCTCCCATTGAAAGGCGCGGGGTGACAAGTCTGGAGGGAAAGGACCAGGGAGAACAGGTGGACGGACTGCGCGTCCAACCCGTTTGCTTTTTGGGGCGTTTTGCAATCCCACAAGACCAAGACTGTCAAATCACGTCTGCACTCGGGCAACACGAAAGCATGCTTTCAACCAAGCCCAAAAGGGAGGAGAAATAAGGATTCTAGGGCTACCTTCCCGATTCTTTCCAGGGGTCCTCCTTTTCAGGAAACCAAAAACACAAGGAAACAGCCGGTTTTTGAAAAGAACGATGGTTGAACAGAATGGGGAATCAACCCGTAGAGATAAGGACAGGTTCTCAGGAGTTCTCAATCAAACGGCGTCTGAAGCCGACTCGCGAATCTGTGGCACAAAGAATGCCAAAGAATGCTCTCAGCTTGTCAATGGGCAGCCCTCAATCTCATTTCCTAGTGGCCAAACAAGTTTCGTTGGGTTTACCACTGTTTACCACTAAAATGGTGCAAATCCCCAGAGTCGGAAAAGGAGCTCAAAAAGGGAGTAACGGCTACAGCATACTGTGGATGGACGCAATCCGGCTTTACTTGGAAACCATGGTGGAGACCATACGGCTTGTTGGACTTGGGGAATCGCATCCTTCCAGGGCCTAGGTCGAGGGTGCTTGGTCTGGTGGGTCCGGTCGTTTACTGAAGGCCTGCTCGCGTGTCGCTTGCGGCCCGAGCCGCGCCCATGATGGGGCCAGAGGGGCAGGCCTTCCCGTCGATGCGCAGGTGCCAGCGGCAGCCACAGCTCTGTGGCGTGCGAGAGAGGCAAAGAGACATGGAAAATGAACCGGTTTCGGGGACCCCCGTTTTCGGAAACCACCAGTTGGATGCTTTGGAAGGGTCGATTCCCTCGCAGCAGCAAGTGAAACCCGTTCCCATCCCATCACTCTCTCACTTCGGAACGAGTGGGGCTCGGCCAAGAGGAGCCAAACTTTTGGCTCAAGCCCCGGAACTCGGGGAGTGGTGGGTAGCCAAATAAAAGCTAGAGGCCCAAATCATGGTTAGCTATAAAATCAACTGGAGCCACTGGTGGTTCTCAGCACTGGAAGAAACCACACGTTGACCTGTACAAATGTGACTGTTCATGTCCAGCTCATGAAATCTTTCACTGTCCAAACATCACCAACATGTCAAAAGGCTGCAACTGAGTGGACCATTGGGAAGTCCTGGGAAGTCCTGTACGTACTGCACAGCCCTTCAGATCCGAACCCGTCTTCAGGGTGCAGAATGATAGAATTTGGGTTTTGTCTAGGCCCTCCAGTAGAGAGGTTAGAATACGGGCACCAACTTTTTCTGCAGTCTATTTTACTAGGGGCTTGCCCTCACCAAAACAGGGGTGAGAGGTCGGGCACTGGGGGACCTATAGTTGTCTAGGAGCCTTACAAAGGGAGCCCGGCAACAGTGCCAGATCTTGTTCCAGGCCTTCAAGCTGCGGGTATCGGCACTGGGCCAGTTCCAACATCGGACCCTCGAAAGGGAAACCAAGACCCCAGCCCCATGGGAGGGTCACATAGAGTTGACACCCGGTTTCTAAAACCTCGTGATCCGCCAGAAACCCTGGCGCATATGGCTGGCTTGCCAAGCCATATCAAAAAAAAACAAAAACAAACAACTCCCTAATTGCCTAGCACACTGGGCGTTCATACCTGCGCAGCATATGGCATGGTGGTTTGAAGGGTACCCTTTTTAAGGTCGGCGTTTGAAGGGAGAAGCATAGTTCGACACATATAACCAAGATGGAAGTGTCTTGTTCAGAGGGTGCCTTGTTTGTGGTTTTAACAGGAACCAAAAGGACAATTACCTCCCCCCCCCAGGAGAAAAAAAAAGAAAAAGAAGGAAACAACACGCACACCCATGCGACTGCACCACCTAAGAGACCCTGGAAGGATGATTCCCCTGTAAATACCAACAGTCGGTGTGGGTTCAACCATGGTTTCTTAGGCGGTGCGAGCGGATTCTGTGGCCATGGGTCAAAAGCCCGTACCCCCAGTAAACATTTTAATCACCATTAAATAGACTAAAATGGGTGGTGCACCTACCCCAAAATGGTACCATTGGTTTTGACCCACAGCCTTGTCGATCCACAGAATGGGTGTCCACAGTGAGGCTTGGCCTTCTTGCTTTCCGCCACCCGGAGGCTGTCCGAGTAGAAGAGCCTCACCCGGCTGTCTGCGAGGCGCTTCTTGAAGTTGACCACGCGCTTGTCGATCTCGGCGAAAAGGACAGGAGGGTTGGTTGGTGGGTTGGTGGGTTGGTGGGTTGGTGGGTTGGTTGGTTGGTGGGTGGGTTGGTGGGTGGGTGGGTTGGTGGGTTGGTTGGCTGGTTGGGGGGTGGGTTGGTTTGTTGGTTGGTTGGTTGGTTGGTGGGTGGGTGGGTGGGTGGGTTGGTGGGTGGGTGGGTTGGTGGGTTGGGGGGTTGCGGGGTTGGTGGGTTGGTTGGTTGGTTGGGGGGTGGGTTGGTTGGTTGGTTGGTTGGTTGGTTGGTTGGTTGGTTGGTTGGTTGGTTGGTTGGTTGGTTGGTTGGTTGGTTGGTTTGGTGGGTTGGTGGGTTGGCGTGTGGGTTGGTTGGTTGGTGGGTTGGTTGGCTGGTTGGGGGGTGGGTTGGTTTGTTGGTTGATTGGTTGGTTGGTTGGTTGGGTGGATGGGTGGGTGGGTTGGTGGGTTGGTGGGTTGGTGGGTTGGCAAGTTGGTGGGTTGGTGGGTTGGTTGGTTGGTTGGTTGGTTGGTTGGTTGGTTGGTTGGTTGGCTGGCTGGTTGGTTGGCTGGTTGGCGGGGTGAGTTGGTTGGCTGGTTGGTGGGTGGGTTGGTTGTCTGCTTGGTGGTTGGTTGGCTGGTTGGTGGTTAGTTGTTTGATTGCTTGGTTGGCAGGTCACTGGAATTCCCCAAGTTGCAACTTACTGGTGCTTTCCATTGAAAGGATCGCCACTTGAGGTTACGAACGGAATTGAGGAAACTTTGGACAGTCCCTGTTTCCCTGCTTCCCTGAAATACGACCCCAAATTGTGGCCTTACCAAACAGAAGTGCTGGGGAAAACGGGGGCTCTTAAACAGACTGGGGGGGGCATCGCCAGGTTGGCATCCTGGGTTGCAAGAGCTCAATGAGTCTAAAATTGGGGTTACAGGGGTGCAACCATGATTGAGGCCAAAGGCAAGCTCAGGTGAAATGTGATTTCATTGCTTGAATTCTGGCCTTGGGGCTGGCAAGCATCGGAATGGCAAGTAGGACGCAAACGCGCAACCAAGAAGAAACCACCAGTCATACGAGATACGAGGTCTTCCCACAAAAGTGACTCAGACCCTCCGAAAGAGATAGCCGCCCCCTCTGGATAAGCCAGTTGACAAGCTACCAAGGTTCCCACATCAAATTGCAAGCCTATGACGAATAAACTCCTGATCGATCAATAGGGGTGGCCCATCTTAGAGAACCTTTCTGTGGCAAGTCCTGGAACGCAGGGTTTATTCTCAAGCAAGCTTCCCGCAGACTAATTGACTCGATGCACACGTCCGACAACAATGACAAGACCGGCAGGTTAAAGGGAACAACACCCAAAAGTAATTCAAGGGTTCCCAAAAATTTGACAGGGAGCTAGCACAAACCGGGTATTTGGTCGGCATTCAAACTTTATTCATGAGTAGTCGTTCATACTCTTTCATATTCTTGGCCTTCTTTTGGCCAAATGGGGCAGCCAACGTCCGATCCCGAGGTTTCCATACACAAGTCTCAAGCACAAATGGAGGCCAACATGACGCGTCCCCCCCCCATTGACACGGCACCAACAAACCAATCATGTTTGCAAGAATCTCTCGTCTTTGGGGATTCCCCCCTTTCGCTTCCATGTTCCCACCCCTGCGCAAAAGTTCTAGAGAGAAAACATACTTGTATATACACATATATATATATATGTATATATATACAGCTTCCCTCTACATGGGCCTTCCCCATGTGGCTGCAAAAGAAAACACCAACCATCACCAACCCAAACCACCAACTAAGAGGTGCCTGATATATACAAGCATTGTGTAAAACAAAACAACTTCCATATGCAGGTCAGACCTAATCGAATTGCAGCTGGTCATTGAACCTCGGGATCTCCCCATTTGTGTGAGTGCACATCTGCAAAGTATGCAAGAGGTCCTGAACATATGCCATATGCATTAGATTTTCAAACGAAGGATCTGTATCATGATGCGCTCTCCCTTGGTTCACTCCAAATCTGTGAGCTCATTTGCTGCAAACGAGCTCCGAGAAAGAATAAAAAACAAAGCCAGGGAGCGGGGCCCGTATCGCGGCCGTCCCCGCTGGCTCCTCAGAGGTTTCACCCATTCACGTTGGCCAAAGGTGTGGAGGCCTAAACCTTGCAGTAAAACTCATCTTTGTTGGTTTTCCTTTTTCCTTTTTACAAATATATATATATATATATATTAGATAATTATACAACACCTGAAAGAAGGGATTGCCAAGTGATGGATCTTTGCCATGGTGAGCTTGCTCTTTTGCAATACAAACAAAACCCGAAATAAGGATCCCCTGATGGATCTTTACCACGGTGAGCTCGTTTTACCCCGAGCTCGCCATAAAAATGAAGACATGAAACGAAGTAGAACCATCTACAAACATGACCGGCAGGAGATCTTGCTTTCTTTCTTCGCTGGTCATGGGCAGTCCTTACACACGTGGAGGGATGCTTGTATGTTGATCGGATGCTTGAGTCATCTTTTCTGGGTCAACTCGAACCAACATATGAGAGAAGGATGGGTAACAAAAAGTGGGGGGCCCGTCTCCATTTTCCTTATAGCCCCTGGGAAAACCAACGAAAACACACGAAACCTCCTCCATGTTCATCCATTTTCCTTCAAGCCCCTGGGAGAAAAAAAAACCTGAAGAACATCCGTCCAGTGCTGCAAAGCTGCCGGAGGCTTGGGCATAAAAGGGATAGTCCTCCGGCACCTGTCCGGAGACCCCTTGGCAGACCTCCCATTTTGGAAGCTGACAGGAGTGCCTTGCCAGGTTCCGTATGAGCTGGTGGGCTTATAGGTGAGTTTCCCTTGTGGATGCCCTATTTTTTGCGAAGGGAGCAAGGAAAACGTGGAATCCATTGTGGTTTACCGGGTTTTTGTGGTTGTGCTTGATTTACTTGCAATACTTAGAGCATCCACCGTAGTGATGTTTGAAGAGGAAATCTAGGGAATCCTGTTTTCTGGGGGAACTGCTCCTTTGCACCAACCACTCCTTGGCTGGGGGGAGCAAAGAACAACGTATCTTGCGAACATACCAAAGGGTGATCCGCCCGCAAGTTGCTTTGTCATTTGCTGGCTTATTTTGTTCCAGGAGGAGATCGACTTCTTACCTCTCTTTTTTCCCGGGTGCTGAAAGCTCACCCGTTTTACGGGGGCAGCCGCCTCTTGAACCTCCACGTGCCAAGTGTGTTCCTTGCTGTAGAAGCTCTTGTAGCCTGTGTCGCAGTCGTAGCTTGAATACCTCAGCTTTGGTGTTCAAGGCAATGTCAGGAAAGTAGATTGCAACCATAGGGGACAACCCCAGTTACACCAGCTAGTTCTCCCATGGTTGCAACATTTTACCAGACATGTAACCTATCACAGCCATTGCAACCCTTCTTGTCTGACATTGAGTTCGGGGTCCACATTCGCCGGTCGCGAGTCGCCAGGGCGTTTTCCCTGAATGGCTGGAAGTGTTGCTCGAGATGTGGCTTCCATTGGGTTCTGACGTGAGATAGAGACAACCCATCGAATTGGCAAACTCAAGGGGCCCAGTTTCAGCGACCAGCTTGGGTTCCAGAAGTGCCAAACCCTGGGCAACCTTACCCGGGAAACTGCTTAACCAAGTCTGGGCTAACACTTGAACACAGTGGTTTCTAGAGTCTAGTAGTCTGAAAGGACAGAAGGTCAGAAGGCTGCACACAATTGCGGACCCAACACGCGGCCTACTCTGCTGAACGCAAATGGTGCATGCCAAGAAGGTCAATGCGCCACCACCCATTGAATGAAGAGCGATCAATCTAGCTCGTCTTTGGTGGCAAGGACCAGTTGGACTTGTTCCAATCAACTCAGGAAGTGAGAAGAAAGTTGTTGAGATACCACAAGCGTCTCAGCCATTGTCTCATACCACAAGCGTCAAAAGGCTTCGCCAAAGGCAAGCCAGCACCGGTCCCCACATTCCTCATCGATTAAAGGCTCCCCGTACTTCAGATTATGTTGGTCTTCAAAGCCTCACCCGCTTTGCCCATTCAAGGTGCCTGAATTTCCTTTTGTTGGGGGTGATGCTTGAAGGGGAAATGTAGGGAACCCTTGCATTCCAGATTGCGTTTGTTTTCAGACTGCCTCGTTGTGAAAGCGTGTCATGAGGCATCGCATGGTCCCAAAAGTACGGATGAAGTCCGAGAACGCAGTGTCCGATGCAGTCTCCTCCCTTCCCGGGACTAAATGGATGTACATCGAACTTATCACCCGAGGTCCTGGGCCACTGAAATCAAGCAGTTTAGGGAGGAAACCAAAGACCCCCCCTCCATCCGTGGGTTGTGAAGTGGTTCTCCTATCAAAGCTTTCTGGCCCAGGAAGACTTGCCTCTCCAGGCAAACCTTGGGTGCCGCGATTCAAGAACCGTGAGATCTTCCCTTCCGGGACAGAAACCTTGAGGGCGAAAAGCTTGGTTGACGTTGGGTTTGGGGAGCAGAAATTCCAAAGCTTTAGCTGTTAAGTGGTTGGATTCCAACCACTAAACCACAATAAGATCAAAAATGTAAGGGGGCCGATGTTGTCACTCTTGACTTTCCAGGGGGGAGGAAATTACACCCGCCGATTGCACTCTAGAGACAAAACCCCAACATGAAGAAAGATGCAAAGCTATTGTCAGGAAATAAGACCAAGTGGAAAAACATGTCTAATTGCTGGTGCTCAGCAGGAAATGAGGGAATCAACCTGCAAATTCCTGAAAGGAAACCATAGGGGATGGTCTATCGGGGTCATTCCCTCATTTCTTGCTGAGCACCAGCAAGTAATATGAATGGCTAAATCAGTAGAGGTTTGCGGACCCCAATTACCCTCCCATCCACATGGAACCCACCCTCTGGGGTCCATTTTTAAGGAGAAATTTGCCTTCCAGGTTCCATCTGTAAATGGATGGAGGGAATGTTCCCATGATTTCCAGTCATAGACTCGGGCATTAGAGTGCCTAGCCAAAGCGCCCAGGTGTTGGCCCCACGTGCACCGACACCTCGTGGGCACCCTTGCCTCGGAAAAGCTGATGGTGTTGAAGCGGAAAAAAACAGCCCACCATTTTGTTAACCCTATGTGGGTACAAGGGCCAAAGGGGACGTGAACATCTCTCTAGCTTTGATGCCCCGCCTGTGAATTCTGCGAGTTGGCGCACGCCTTGATCGGTAAATTCGCATAACGCAAAAAAGAACTTGTCACTCCTTTGCCTTCCTTTGCTGCAATGTCTGTGGGCCACGCTACGCCGCTACGCGGTGCCCGCAAGAAGTGGCTCGCATCACTATGTCAGCGATGGAAGTTGGAGATGTTCACCCTTCAACGTCAGCGGCCGCCACCACTAAGTAAGCAGCCCAGGCGATCACTGCGCTTTATGAGAAATTAATTCTGAACCAGGCAGTCACATATCTGAAGGCATGCTAGCCTGACTGGCCGTAGAACCGCCTCGCTCCCATCTCACTAGGCAAGTCGTGCAACGGGAGACTGAAGGAACTCAGGAAACTCCCCCAACAACCTACGAGCCCAAAGAAACGTCCTAGGAACTTTTCCGGAAATCCGAACCTCTCGCCAAACTCAGGCTGCAGCTCCACTTTTGCTGGCGGAAAGCTTGAAGGTCACATTTGCGCAAAATAGGACCATAGAAAGAGGTCCCTAAGACGGGCTCTTTCAGGCCTAGCCTTAAGCCATCTTAAGCCGTGTTTGGGTTCCATACGTTCGAGAGGACCTAGGGAGCCCCCTGTGCGGCTTAAAAAATGATTGGGTGCCCCTAAATGGGCTCTAACAAATGCGTTGTAGGATGAACCTGTTTATGTGGGCAGTTCAAAGTGGACTTAAGCCCTCTGGAAAGAGAAACAACAGTGAACGATTCCCTTTGAAACCAACAAAGGAAAAACAAACAAAAACATTTCAGCAAATGGGCAGTTAAGCCACATTAAGCCACAATCCTTCGGTCGAGCTTCCGACACCGGAGCAGAAGCCCCCGAAGCCTCTGACGCGGTGGGGGTTCTGGCCCTTGTACACGTAGACGTCTTTGGACTGGGCCGCTTGCAAGCCCAAGCCGCTAAACCCTTGCAAAGAGAGCTTTTTCTCTGCTCAAAGCCCATTAATTAGTAACTTGCAAAGGAAAGTTCAAATTGACCCCAGTTTCGTACCCCGAACCACGGGCTCCGTCCCTTTCATCGGATTGCATTCCAGGACCCAGTTGGCTCCAATGTGGCTGGGGGCGTGTCCCGACAAACCCTGGCAACGGCAAGAAGCACAGCCCATAGGCACACACGGGCAGCCCACGGCCTTGAAAGCCCGGTGCTCCAGAATCAGGAAAGATATGCAACCAAGCTTTGACAGCCTCTTCGAACCTCCCAAAATCTCCTGACCTGCCCCAAGCGCTTGAAGAAATTGCCGGATGATGCCCAGAGCCTGTGGTTTTGCCTCGCGATCTCACTTGGGCCAAGTGGCGAGCTGGCCGCTTGGGCAGCTCTTCCCATCGATCTTGATCTCCCAACCTGGGAATTCCAACGCAACTCCTACCCCGTGGCCCCATATCCATAGCCCGTGGCCCTGCAGGAGGGCCAACTAAAACACTGGCTTCGTAGGAATTGAAAATGACGGATTTCAGGAAGACCATCTGAAAACGTCCTGTCCGTTTGCGATCCGCATTGCTGCCCCATGACTTTGGAATGACAGCCCTCCGCCATTTTCAAGCTGTACAAAGCAGGGAAGCCATTTGCCTTATGTTGCTTCCCTTTAACCCTTTCCCTTCAGGGCAAGGGGGTTCGGGGTCCCCAGTTCGAACAGTGGACACTAACTCACTCTTGAACACATCTCCGAAGGCCGAAGAAATCCCTCAATCAGCCAACTTCATGCCGTGTATGGTAGAAACCAAGCGGTTTACAGGGCTTCCTTCGCTTCGCGCCAACCGCAAACCCCAAATTTCCACCAAACCTTCTTCCCCGGGCAAGGGCAAAGGGATCTCTCCACATTCATTCACCAAAAGGCGTCCGGAGGCGGTGGTATGGCCGTAGACCCGTTGGTTGTCAGAGTAGTAGATTCTCAAGCCACTCTTCTCCTCAGCCATCGGGAGGCTCAAAACAGCAACCGGGTCCGACCCGGTCCTCCAATTTAAACAGTAGACGTTCGCTCAGACTTTAATAAAGGGGAACCACGGGAATCCTTTCCCAATAAAAAAAGAGAAAAAGGGCGGAACTTACTGGGCAACAGAGTACGTGTAAAGAGCTTGGCCCATACTCTCACGGCAGTAGGCACTGGCCCCTGCGGCAGTTGGCAAAACCGTAACAAATGAGCCGTGAGATCCCAGCCCCAGAACCCTTTGGAACCCGAGGCTGCAAACCCCAGAGCCTTCGGCAAAGACCCCCTAGCTTCCTGGGGGAAACATCCAGACGCAACACCTGTCGGAACTGCCATCAGGCGCTGGCTTCTAAATGTACACATTATGCACCAACCAGCTTCTGTGCGCCCAGTGAAAATTCACAGGACCAACAAAGCAAAAGCGCTGAATCCTGTCAAAAGCTGCCATCCCAGCTGGCCATGTCATCTCATTTGAGCACCCTGCGCTTCAGACTTGGCAGGCAGAGTGGCGAAAAAAAGGGGGGGGGGGGGGAAACGAGAAAAACAATCTAGGCGTGGAATCCAACTCCGTTCTTTTCAACCATCGTTCTTTTCAGACACCAGCTGGTTCCCCAACACGTTGGGTTTTTAGAAAGAAGGACGCTTGGAAAGAATGGAAATGGAAGGTACCCCTAGAAAAACGGTCAGCTCACCGCGTGGGCTGATGGAGTTGATGAACCCCCCATCTCCCGAAGACCCCACCCTGCGACCTTTTCGCGCAACGCGAATTCTGCCACGCACAAGCCCACCGGCCATGAGAAAAAAGGGCACGCTTCATGGGTTTGTTACTTGTCAACGGAGGAAACCGGGCTTTTAAACCTTCTTTCCGCGTTTCGCCGGGCTTTTCTCAGCCCACCTGTACTCACTGAGTTGGCCAAGAAGAGTCTCAACTTGTTGCTTACCGCCATTCGGTCTTTCAAAACCGAAAAAAGTTACGAAACCAAAAACGGCCCGGACGAAAAGTTAGGCTCAAGGCGCCGACTTCTTGAAAAACTTCACGCGCCTTCCGTTGAGCTGGCCCTTGTCCTGAATCGAAGGACTTGGGCCGCTTTTCGGACCGCTTCTGGGGGAGCTTTGGTGTTCCAACCCTGAACCTGTGGTTGTTTTTTTGTTTGCCCTGAACCTGTCGTTGTTTTTTTCGTTTGCCCTGAACCTGCAGGTTGTTTTTTTTGTTTGCCCTCCATGGTACCTTTTGGTTTCCTGGCCCTCTCCGAGTCGAACCAAGTCCCCATGGGCAACCTATGCGACTCGCAGGTTGCGCTATTGGAGTTCACCCGAGGAAGCGGCTCGAGGGGAACGGGGGAGGGCCCGGAATCCGCCAAAGAAAAAGAGCCATTAGAGATCCTTACGTGAAAACACCTGAAATACCTGAACATTGCCTTGTAAATGGTGGTGTCCAACTTGATTTTGGTGTTGAAAAAGCCACATGTTTCACATGGTTGCAAAATGTATCTTTTAAGGAGCCCTACCCAATCATGACTATTTGGGAATAGGGACAGCAAGGACCATGTCTTGCAACAGCTCTAGGCTCTAAGTCGGGAATTATTTTACAGAGGTGTATGGGTAAGGGCCAGGCAGGATTGGGTTACATCCTGACCGTAAACATTGTGGACCTAGCTGGGGGTGTCCACCGGATTGAAGCGACATCCTGATAGCATAGACCCCCTTTTGCACCATATAGTTTGCGACACATCTTTTTTACACCGGTTCAACATGCAGCCTGAGTCAACCCTTAGAGTGGCCAGCTAATTAGGATCTTCCCTTGGGTCCCCCTGGTATACCACGGGGATTTTGTTCCACCGTAGCTTGGCAAGTGACAAAACATCCAATCCTCAACCTGCTCCTGCGCGTGTTTACGAAATCCACTGCCCAAGCCGTGGAATTGGCTGATGGGCAAGTTTAGGGCGGATTAAGGGTTGGGTTAGGGTGATTTGGGGTTGGTTTGGGGTTGGTTTAGGGTCGGTTTAGGGCTGATGTAGGGTTTAGGGTTGGCGTTGGGTTGGTTTATTGCTGCTTTATGGTAGTTGAGATTCTGAGTTCTGTCATGTTTGGGACCCTCGTGCATGTTGTCAAAACTTGTGTTTCGCAGGGGGTTGAACTAGAGGCGTTAAGCAGCTACATGTTACAAACAGTTGGCATGTGACACATGCAGGGGAGATGCGACTTAACGTTTTACATGGCCTTCGATTGCCCTGGGCTTTCCCAGCCGCAGACCTTGGCAACTCATTTGGTGGGTCAAAATCCCGTCAACATCCCAATCCCCACTAGACAAAAATGGGTGCGCCGAAAACCCATCCAGAATGGGATTATCCCAAAACGGTTTTGACCACCACGGGCATTTGAAAGCCACGGTCCCGGTCCTTTGTATCGTGGGGCCCGTTCGCAGTTGCGCCGTACAAGTCCAGCAGGGAGGGATCCTCCCTGCGAGACGTCGGCTTTGAGTGCAAAACCGAAAAGACGAAGCTCGCTTGCCCCACTCACTTCCCGAGCTTGGCCAAGCCCAAGCTTCAACTTTTACCCCATGAACATGGAACCTGACGTTCGGGGGGTCCTGGTTTGGACCGTTCTCCTTTTTGAGGGGCCGGGTCTCTGCCAGGTTCCAACCCCAAAGTTTGAAGTCTAGGAACACGGGGCGAGAGCCGGACGTGGCCCACACGAAACGCATGCTCAGATTCTGCTTAAGGAACGGGACAGCCCAGGGGCCTTGACCAAACCGTGGTTTAAAACAGGAAAGCCAAAGGTAACTGAGAAGCGCACTCAAAAGGGGGGTCCTCCCAACCCATTCTGTAAAACACGTGTTGTTGTCCACTCCCAACTAATGTTAACCCCGGATTAATAAACCCCTGGTTGATTAATAGGGGGGCGTCCCCTTTTAGTTGGGATTCATCACTTTTGGAGGGAACACCCCCCTAATAGTGGGACGGGTTTATTAATCCTGGGTCAACATTCAAAAGAAAGGGAGCCGACAAAATGAAAGACCTGAAGCAAATCTATGTTTTGGAAAGCGCCCTAAATCTCCCTCAGCCTCTATCACCCGAATTGCCTGAAACAACTTCGAAACACACCAGGCCGTGGAAATTGCGAGGAGAGTTCCTCTCTGGGTTGGGACGTAGTTCCGTTATTACCCTCATGTCCATTTTTGTTTGGAACCCGCCAGAGGGTCCATCTTTGAACTTCCAGGAACCTCCAGTGAGGTTCTATGTTAATGGATCGCAGGGTACCCTTGACTTCTTGATTGATGCCTGGCCCTACAAGAACTGAGTGTTGCTTCGAACTTCTTTTCCATTTTCTTTTTTGACGTATCCCAGAAAGTGACAAGGAAGAAACATGCTTCAGAAGGTTTTCTACACGTGTAAGCTAGCCCCATATTCTCCCAAACAGGGTTTCAGCGGCGAACCCTGGTTTTGGCAGCTTAGGCATAGCTGCGACCCGGATTAATTGAGCAAAACTTCGGGTCCCCCTAACACTTGAAGATTCCCCTCTAAAATAAATGGGACGCCGTTTTGGTTTTTTCAATCTTTCTTTTTTTTTTTTCTCTCGGGGCTAGCATTCCCCCCCGAAGGGATTGGTCAGTGGAGCCATGGGAGTCCCAAAGCCTTCTCCTCCTGCGTACCGCTGGTCCAAAGAAGAACCTGGTTTGTTTAGGCAACTTGCGGTTAACCCACGTCCCCTCACCCGTCCCCTCCGATCCAAACTTGTGCTCGTGCCTGGTCTTGTCCTGGCACTCCGCTTTGCTGTCCAAGGCGTAGCAAAACTTGCCCTTCCTCAGGCCGCAGTTTGGTCTGGAAAAAGTCAAAAGTCACGAAGCTCCTTTTGGTCATGTCTGAGAACATGAAGAAACACATCAGAAACAAATTCAAATAATCGAATTGCGTGTCTCGAGCCACATTGGGAATATCATGTCCCTTCTCTAGAAAAGACTAACAAAAACACAAGTTTACTCACAGGAAGACAGTTAAACACATATTGGTTAACAAAACATAAGTTTCCAAGCAGTTGATTTCACGAGTTTCCGATTTTGTATGCTTGTCATTTTTAGAGTTCAATGCAAACAACCATTCGATGTTGTATACAAATAATACCAACAAATGTTCATGGGAAAAGCATTAGTAATAACACATTATCACCCAATGGGCCAGTGAACACTAAACCTGGGACCGAACAACCCTTCTCCTTTTCGTCTTGGGGCAAAATGAAGAAGCCCATACAGACTGCACCCCGGGCTAGAAATCGTACTGACTCCGTTCGCTTCAGGAACCTGGAGCACGTCCATGTTCCCTTTGCCGTTGAAAGACAGGTATTATGACTACCAGTCACGGCCTGGTAAAATCTAATTGTGTGTCCGCAGTGAGAAAACCACTGCGCAGCCCAGTGAAAGGAGAAAGACATGCTTTTGAAAAGCCAAGTTTGCGTTGTGGCTCTTGCCTTAGCGGGACAACACACATGTTTGCAAAAACGACATCCGAAAAAAAAAAAAAAAAAAAAAAAAAAACAGACAGGCCACATAATAAAGCGACCCCGACCACCCCCGAAACTGTGTGTGAGTGTGTGTTTGTTTGTTTGCTTGCTTGTTTGTTTGTCTGTCTGTCTGTCTGTCTGTCTGTTTGTTGGTTTGTGTGTTTGTTTCGGTTGTGTGGCTGTTTCTTTGCTTGCTTGTTTGGTGATTGTTTCTATGTTTGTAAGTATGTTTGCATGTGTGTATGTTGTATGGTTGTATCGCTGTTTGTTTATGCGCTCGTTTGCTTGTTCGGTTGCTTGCTTGTTTGTTTGCTTGCTTGTCTCTTTGTTTCTGTCTTTGCTTTTTGTTTCTTTGTATGCATGCAGGTATGCGTGTTTGTATGTGTGTGTGTGTGTGCGTCGGTTTGCTTGGTTGATTGTTTGTATGTTTGTTTGGTTGTTTGTGTGTGTGTGTCTGTGCTTGCTTTTCTGCTTGTTTGCTTGTTTGGTTGCTTGTTTGTTTGTTTGTTTGATTGTTTGTTTTTTTTGTTTGTTTGTTTGCTTGAGTGTTTGTTCGGGTGTTGGCTCGCGTGCTTGTTTGTCTGCTTGCTTGCTTGTTTGTCTGCTTGCTTGCTTGTTTGTGTTTGATGGGTAGAATGTTAACTGGTTGCTTGATGCTGCTTGCTTGCTTGCTTGATTGCTTGCCCTTGCTTGCTTGATTGCTTGATTGCTTGATTGCTTGATTGCTTGATTGATTGATTGATTGATTGATTGATTGATTGATTGATTGATTGATTGATTGATTGATTGATTGATTGATTGTCTGCCTGTTTTTTTTGCTTAATTGTCTGGTTGTTTGTTTGTTTGTTTTTGTGTGTATGATTGTTTGTTTGTTTGTTCGTTTGTTTGCGTGGTTTATTGTTTGCTGTCGTTTGTGTTTGTATGCATGGTTGTATGCGTGTATGTTTGCTCGTTTGCTTGCGGTTGGTTGCTTGCCGTTTTGCTTGCTGTTTGCTGGCTTGTCTTTTGGTTTGTTTGTTTGTTTGATTGATTGATTGATTGATTGATTGATTGTGTGTGTGTTTGTTTGTTTGTTTGTATGTGTGTCTGGTTGATTTGTGCTTGCCTGTTTATGCGCTTGCTTATGCTTGCTTGTGTGTGTGTTTTGCCTTTGTATGTTTGGTTGCCGGATTGTTTGCTCGTTTGCTTGTTTGTGTGTTTGGTTGTTTGGTTGGTTGTTCGCCTGTTTGTGTGTGTGTGTGTTTGGTTGGTTGGTTGGTTGGTTGCTTGTTTGTTGCTTGTTGTGTTAGTTAGTTAGCTAGTTAGCCAGTTTGTTTGTCTGTCTGTTTGCCCTACTTCCCCAGATGCACACACAAACAAGCAAACAGACATAAAGCAGGCGTGATAGGAGACCCCAGCCAATACTCTCCGAGTTTAAACCTTCGGGGTCTGTCCACATCGGCATTGACTCCATCCCGAGATCTGAACAAAAAACAAAGAGTAATGGTAAAAAAAACGTGGCAAGGCAAACGCTCCAACGCCCAGCTCTGGATGTGCACGTGCCCCGGAAAATCTATTGACAGGATGGATCCCTCACAGACTCGTGGGAGCGAAGCTGGGGTTTAATCCGTAGGACGGATTTTCAGAAGGGCAACCATCCGCAAGGATTGCTGGGTCATGACCACAGGTCTCCCCTTCTTGGAAAATAGATGGCCCTGGTAAATGGAACAAAACCAATCAACCCTGTGCCATCTATTTCTAATCAAGCCAACAAAAAAAAAAACGCCTATGGTCATGACTTGTATTGGGTGATCAGCGTCAGCAACTGGGGGTGATTTTCACTTAGGAGGCGATGATGGTGAAATGGGCTTCTTCTTGTGAGGGGTACCCCATTTTTTATGGTTCAAAAGGAAAACCAAAAGGGACACCAAAGCCATTTTGGGGGGACCAATCCTAAACACCCACCAGAAAACGGCGTCAATATTAACGATTGATTCTGAGCCCACGATGGAACTCCAAGCTTCTCGCAGCTCGCATCTTCGCACATACAGCCCTCGCCAAGCGGGACTTTGTCGCTCTCGGGGCACTTCAGCTCTTTTCCTGCCAAGTTTTCCTGGAAGGATCCCCACGCTTGTGGTTTAAAAGCATTGGACACTCTAAACAAATGCAATTTTACTCTCCCACCAATCAAACTGGAACCATTCGGGAGGGTCCCTTTAAAGGAACAGGGTCTGTCAAATCACTCATTTTGTGATTACGCCTGGGGCTGTCACGCTGATATTTGATTTGTTGAAATATCACTCCTGGTGGGTCCCGGTGTTCTTGTTTTGGCATTCACGCCTCTCATGTTTGTATTGAAATCCCGCCTGGTGGTCCGAGGTTTCAAAAAAATAGAAGCAAAAGCCACTAAGGCGTTCATTCAAAAAACAAACACCGGGGCCGTCCAGGCGTGATTTAAACATATGTGTTTCCAAAAACAACACTAGAGCCAGCGGCATTCAAAGAAACACCGACCCGGGACAGTGGTGTTTTTCTTTGGAATCACCAGTCGCTCACTCACTCACTCGCTTGCTTGCTTCGTCTGTGAACAAAAACACACTAATCCCAAATGAAGGTTTTCAAAATAAGCATGACTGGGTGTGAATTCAAAACACCAAAGAAAAAAACGGTTCCGTCTAGGACCCTGTCAGGTTCCATGTTGATTGGTGGGAGGGTAAACAACAAAGACAATAAAACTGGTAAACCAAACACAACAACCAACACAACGCATGACAACCACAACGTGGTAGCTAAACCAAACTGCGAAAGGGTTTGAAACGGAGTTTCGGGAAGGATAAAACAGGCCCTAACCCACCAACAAGAAGAGACCACCTTATCCCCCCCGGTCCCAAGGGCAAAGCAGTTGCCCCCGGGCGGCACTAACACGAACCAAAAGGGGTGCCTCGTTGTAACAAGAAGGAACCAAGCAGAAGCGCAGCACAGCGCAAAGCAGACAAGCAAACCAGCAGCAAGCAGCACCAAGCGAGCAAAGCGAGCAGAAGCAGCGCACCCCAAACAATAGCCCGACCCACCTCCAGGACAAAGAACACCGCCCCAAACACAACGGTCGCGAAGCCACGCGGCCGGTGTGCGGATGCGCCGTGAACTTTTCCCGCCGAGATGGCGAACAATGAATGCCGGATGCAAAACTTGAGCCAAAATGCCGCGTTGGGCACTGGCGTGAAATATTCTATGATAAAAGTGCATGCCCCCAAAAACACCCCCCTCGACTGTACAAAGATAAGGAGTGAATTTGGAAAGGCGCATTGGCCATGTTGAAGTTGAATTGCAATAAACAAGAAAAACAAAGGAGATTAGGCTACCAGGGTTCGCGACCCCATACCCGGGCACTCATTGGTGCCCGGATCCCGCCACCACCCCGAATTACGGGTATGGGGCGGATTCGCGCCGGTAGCCAAATCAAACAAGAGAAAGCAAAAAGAAACAGAAACAAAGATTCAACTCCAGAATGGCAGGCATGAAGCTATAAATAAAAAGACATTTGCATTGCAACCACATTGAACCGATAGACTCAAGTGGATTTAATTTTGAATTATTGGGCAAGGCGCGTTGGCCGGCAGGTTGAAACGTGGTGCGTTGACCAGTTGCCATCGGCCTCAAAAGCACCGTCTAGGCGCGCGGTCACTCGAAGACGGCCGGCACGAGTAGCACCGGCAGCCGTCAGCGGTATAGGTCCAAGTTGGACACCTCCGGCAGCGGTGCAGCGCAATCGCGATCATCACGCCAGCACCTTGATGATTTCTTTCACCAGCTGCATCAGCGGTTCAGGAGGATGCGAATCGCCAGCCGCCAAAGGGGCCGGCGAGAATGGCTACCTTGCGGTAACAGGGTGTACCTGACAGGACAATGTGACCAGCGCGATTAGCGCACGGTCACTCGTGCAATTGAATTTTGATTTGGTGAATAACCGATTTTGGTGGATCGACGTCAGGAGCATTGTCCTGTTGCGTCATCATGCAACGATTGAATTTTCGATGAGACCAAACGCTACGAGTGCGCATTGGCACTATTTTGCGGGACGCAGCGATGGCAGATCAACATAGGGCATCATTTGCCCCTGCCGCCGCCGCGCTGTCCCCTTCCCTTCCCGGTGCTCCAATCCCCGGGTGGGGCTTCAGAAGGCTCGGTTTCAGCCAACTCATCATCATCACCCCAAGTTGGGGTGTGCGGTGAGTGAGGGTTCATATACGCGCCGAGATTTTCCGGCGGAAATTGCGACCAACCCTGCGGCATTGCGCCAGCCCACATCTGCGGCATCATGCCAGCCATAGGCTGCTGCATGAAGCCGCCCATGGGGAAAGTGGGGAACATGGGACTAGGATACGGAAAGGGAGCGGTTTGCGCGCCCTTGTATCCCGTGCCGCGAGCGTCGGGCTGGTAATTGCCCGTCGGTGTCCTCGACCGGGCGGATCCGCCACGGCCGTACTGCTGGCCGTATTGGCCGCCTTTGCCCTTCTACTGGTCACCTTTGTAACCCTTGAATTGGTCAGCATTGTGACCTTTGCCTGCATTCGGGTCCCCTTTGGGACCTCCTCCCTTGGGCCAGGAGCCCGCAGGGGCGTTGCCCTTCCGAGTGTCTCCCTTGCCCTTCTGATCCGGTCGCATCGAAGCTGAGCGACCATCACCTCGAGGCGTTGCCGCCCGCCTGTGATGCTTCCCTGTTGGAGCATCGGCAAACGTGATGACGCCTTGGCCATCACGCTGCCCAGCGGGAACCATCTCGACCTTATCCAGGTCGGTGTAGATGTACGCCTCAGCATACTCGATCGGGACGGTTATCGTCCCACCACCGCTCCTCAGGGAGTCAATACTCAAACTGAGGGTCTCGGTGATGTCAAAATTAACGTCTTCGGCGGTGAAGTCCGCGAGGCGTCGCTCGGCTTGGACCGTGGACATGATCACATCCTCCCGAGAGGCGCTTAGGCCGTACAGCGGGACGAGGAAACCGTCCTCAACGCCGATGCGGTATGCATCATAAATATATACAGAAAGATAAAAGGTAAACGCAGATTGGAGACTGCCTTTCCTAGTCATGTGGCGTCCCCCACTGTGCCGCTTGTTGCGGGTGGTCGATCAAGTACGCCAGGACTGTCATACCCTCAGGGACTGGGTTTCCAGTCTCGCTTTCCTCGATGAGCAGTTGCTTTGCTACCCATCTTTCAAGCGCTTCATCACTCGTTCTTACGCACGAGTGAGTATCCATGTGGGTGATTTTCTCAACCTCATTGAACGCCACCTCCACAATATCCGCATTGGGATTGTGTACGAGGTATGGCGCACAACGCAAGCCAGAGATCATGCAACTGACCACCTCCCGGATCGGGTTTACCGACGCCATCAGGGGGGCCCAGCTGCGCGTTTCCGCGTAGTCCCAGCTGTTGGGTAGGACTGCCTTGAGTCCGTCCACCCACGTTGGCTGGCCACGCCTGGCCCGAGACTGAGAAGTGCCGGGCACCCACTCCCTGTAGAAAATGGGCAAGTGGCAACCATTGCATAGAATTGTGCCGTACATGTTCAGATGTGCACAACGAGGGCACCAATAGTCATGCATGGGAGCTTTGTCCCACGCGAATGACATCCCTCGCGGCGGACCTGGGTCGCCCGAAGCCCGGACTGCCCATGGTCGGATGTATATTACGTCCCCCTCTTGGTGCAAGTAGCATGCACGCCAAAAGGGTGCGTGAATTTCCTCACGCGCGGCAATGAAACCGCGTCGGGTTTTGTATATGCCCGCGACGCCCTCAAACGCCAGCCATTTCAGGTCGATCGCCACGACAACATGGCGCCTGTCCATGTATGCGGCACGTTCATCGACGTAAAACTCGCCCTCACTATTGGGGCTTGGCAACTTCAGGAGGGGCACCTTTGCGCCCTCCATGCCGATCTGGATCTCCCCCCTGGAGACCTTGTCAGGTCGCATAGGGAAGACCTGAATGGCGAATTTGCCGGGATGCACCTCGTTTTGAGGGCAGATCTATACTCAGGCATGGAAAGCAGCACATATCCCGTATGAGGGACCTCCGCTGCCTCCATTGGTCTCAGCAAGGGCCCGATCGGAGTACGATCGCGTAGCGCCCATCGCTTGAAAACCTTGTATGGCACGTCCCTCCTGATCAGGGTGGAACGCGCAAAAATCACTTCGCTTGTGACCACTGTTGGGTCATCTTCCCCCCAGACTCTCCGCATTAGGAGCTCCACTGGGGGGTAGGCGGGGTGCTCCCGTGCGAGAGCACCCGCCCACTTTGCCACGTCAAGGCCTGTGCACTTGACGATCCCGTGTAGGGCTACAAACAGCATGGAGATCAGGGGCATTGACATCCAACCTCCAAGTATGTCAGGAACCGTTCCGCATAAGCGGAAGGACGGATCACCAGGCTTAACACTTACCATGGTCCGTGCAACCTGACAAAACTTCTAGAAGCATATATGCCTCTCTGGAGCATCGCCCAGCGACCGTTGCTGGGTCGGCGATCTCGGGGAAAAACCCGAAGATGCCATCCCCAGCAGGACAGGCGATTCTGCCAAACGTGATGCTCGAGGGGTCCAGCAGGACCTCCTCACCCTCGTAAGTAAAATTATAATTGCTCGTAATCGAACACACGGCGGGTTTTACCATTGCCGCGTCCTCAAGCGACGCACCGACCGGGAGGAGACCGGACTCATGCGCTTTGGCATTGGTCGGAGCACTCCCCTCGGACATTCGCCGATAGTTTTCGGCACGGATGAGAGGAAACAAATGTTTCATCCTATCAATTTCTTCCTCCGTCGTACGCCAGGCCTTCGCCTCATAGTACGGCGGCTCCTGCTTTGAGGGAATCAAATCTCTGCTCTCCATTTCGGAGAACTCGGCAACGAATGGCCCAATGCCATCGTCCTCGACGTGATTTTCAAAGTCCTCGTCCGAGATGTATTCTCTGGGCGGCTCGCCCAGTTCATTCAGGTCAACCTCTCCAAGGTCAATCAGAGCTGGAGAATCCAGGATTTTCTGGATCCCCATGAGCTCATTCCTGAATTGCTCAAAATCCCGCGGTGCGGTGGTCACTGAGGACGGCATAGCGTCTTCCCAGGATTCCGGAAACATGCACACGTTGGTGGGGGAATACTCATCATCGGAAATATCCCGATCACGATCCCTCACATCGTCAATCAACGTCGCATCCCAGAAGCCGCGTTGGGCCCCCGGTTGTGATGCCGTTGCAGGAGATGGCACTGCGCTCTTCGGCGCTTTGGCTGCCTCTTTGGGCGCCTTATTCTTCTTACCATCACCCCTACTCCCTTCATTGTCTACGTCCATCGCAGACGACTGCCCGCTCCCGCATGCCCCGCTCATTGGCGGTTCGGGAGCCTTAACGGGAGATTCTTTTGTGCGGGCTTTGCCTGCGTACAAACCTGGGCTTGCTCACTTCCGGTGGAACCGCCGCCAGCCTCCCGCGGACGCTTGGCGGTGTGAGCTGCGCCAGTATGCACAGCAGGTGCGGACCGCCTAGGGTGGCTCTTTGCTAGTCACAACACCCTGAGGAGGTGGTTTCACCTTGGGAGCCGGCTCCGCTTTGGGTGCCGGTTCCGGCTCAATAACACAAGCCCTGAGGTCAAAGTTATCTGACCTCGCGAGGCCCGAGCAGTAGGAACGGAAAACGTCCTCGACCTCACGGGCCAAGAACTCAAAATTATCCTCTGCTTTGAGAGGAGTCCTCCATGCATCGCAACCAGAGAGCAAATTCCTGCCTACGATGTCATTGAAACGATACGAGCCCAACCCTGCGTAGCGGTTGGCAGCTCGAAGCACGTTGCAAAATCTTTCAACCTTTTCGGTTGCTGCGATGGCCGCAGCCATCTGAGGGTGAATGTACCCTGTCTCTGCCATGCATTGTGCGGCTTCGCGCAGACACGACCTTGCGCGCCACAGATTCGCGGCTGCTAGGTAAAAGTTGCAGTACGCGACGGTCCACGTCGGGTCCTGCGCATAAACCTCATCATCCCCAAGTTGAGAGTCGGGCATGGTGAACCCCAATCGGATCTCCCGGCCACGGATTACGTCGGCCGAGATTTGATTTGATCCGGGCTGATCTTCCGGAGGAGGGCGGGGAGCGTATCGCTTCCCCAGACTGACGCATGACTCATTTGCTGCTTCCCGATTAGGGTGCAGCCGCTCAGTCTGCATTTGCCGATACCGGTCGACCAGGCCCGCTTGGGGGGCAATCGACAATGGACCGAGGTTTTCCCCAGCCCATTCGGAGAGCGCATTGGCTCCTGCATGATGGATTCCATCTGCGTTCATCGTGTCGGAAACGACGACATTAGACAAGTAATGCCAGTCGTACTCGCCGAATCGGCGGTCGACCACTGAAGCGTCATCCAGCATCTGGAAAAACGCGTCCTCTGTGAGCTCTTGCCACAGAGGGAGTGCGAGGGCAGTCTCAATGGAGTCCGCCTCGTCGGGACGGAGGAGGCGCCTTGGCCATGCTCCGTTCCTCCATGCCGCCACGGCTGGCGACAAACCCGCTCTCCTGTACAGGAAATGCACAACAATGCAAGCATCAGCGCTTGCGGCTGATGCAAAATATTCGGATTCTGAACCGAATTCTGGGTCATCGGGATCGGGTGGTTCACCGCCGCCGCCGGGAAGGTTGGGTCCCCCGCCATCGGCGTTGTCCCCACCCATTGGGTCATCGCCACCCGGCGGTTCATCGGCCGGGGATGTGGGAGCATCGTCCCCGGCCCCGTCACCGTTCCCGTCGTCGTTGCCTCCCCCAGCGCCTTGGCCGGGTGATGCCCCTTTGGTCCCACCCGCATCCGCAGGCGGAGACTGTGTGTCCTGGCCCGTGGGTTTGGACACTTCGGGATGAGATTCCACCCCCATTGACGCATCGGTCAACAGAGATGGGGTGCTATCTTCCGGCTGAGGATTATCCTCGCCGGTAGCCCCTGGAGCACCGCCCCCTTTTCCGGGTGGCGGATCCACCTTACAGGGCTTTGCCTGCGCGGAAGGGCCAACCGGAGCACTCTTTACAGCTCTCGGTGGCGGAACTTCAGGCCGGGGGTGCGTGATTCCACTGTCAATGGGATCGCATCCCCCCGTGCCACCGGCGCTGGCAGCATCAGCGCCTGCCGCTTTGGGCACAGGCACATTTGCCACCTTCGGTGCATCTACCGCAGGTCCCGCTTTGGCCGGAATCGCGCTCTTTGGCGGAGGGCCAGTGGGCAAGGACTGGGGCAACACCGGTCCCCCCTCCTTAGGAGGTACCCCACCAGCACGCTTGGCGAGTCCACCACCCCATCTGTTGGCGGTTTCACGCACAGACAGAGTCGGGAAATCATCACCATATGCGTCTTTAGGAAGCTCCGGAGGTTTGGGCTTTGCCACGAAAATCTGCCTCCCAGTGTTGAGCTTCAAGGCAACTCTTTGGCCGCCAGACTTTGTCGGAGCACCCGACGTGGATGGGGTGTACCCGCACGCAGGTGCCGGTTTCGCAGGGATTGTACCCTTCTGTTTGCCGCAGACGGCGGGCGAAAGACCGCGGTTAGCGGCAGATTGGCCAAGGTTGGCCATGGCCTGGCCCAGCCTCTGTTTACCTGTTGCAGGTGGGGTCGAGGACCGGACGCGTTGGGCCATGGTCTGCTGTCCGTCGCCCGCATTGGGGCCTTGCCCGGACTGAGAACCCGAATTCCGTGCAATTGGCGATCTCGGTGCATTGACCGAAGCTGAACGCGCCTGGGCGCCTTGGCCACCAGACATCGTTCTGGGCGCAGAGATAACCTCCGCCCATGGTACGTCCTCGGAAGTGGACCATCGATGCAGCGGCGTGATGCACGTATGGCCCCCGCACATGTTAATGGCGTTGAAGTAGGACTCTGGTCCCTCCTCAATCAGGTAATTGATGGCGATTGCCAGGGTTTCCTGGATCTCATCGCTCATGGCGTATTCGCGCCTCAGAACAGAGGTCAAGTCGGCAAAAGCTGAAACAAGACCTATGAATTGGTGTCCGCCTCTTTCGATGCCGACGACACCACCGTTTGAGCTCTTCTTTGAGCAGCCAAACCACATCGCATTGGATGGGTAGGCAGGGAAGCCGGCATCGCGGCACTTCCTGAAAAATGCAGTGGCAACGGGTTGCATGGACGTACCATGCCAGACGATACCAGGGCCAGACAAGATTATTGTCGGCGCCTGGCTCCGCCCGCCCTTGTTGGCGAATTCCTTCAACGCATCGATGCTTTCATCGATGATCCTACCCGCTTCGGGGTTGGGACCGTAAGTGTTCTCGGATTTGAGCCACTCGGTCAACCACACACATTTGGTGAAGATGACGAATATGTCATCCTTCGCCCTTGCGGGCGCACCAGCGTGCACCGGGTCCGCGAGCTTGGGACCGACTACCGTACGAAGGAGCTCAGATATTGAGCTCTCCTCGTTGATCTCCACGACCTCCAGTGCATATTCACCAGTCTTGGTCGGGAGCTTTGTCCGGATGGTCGTCCACTGCTCCTGGAGCTTGGCCTCGGAGATGGATTGGCCCGCGCTGCCGGTAATCCAGTGCGATTGACCGACCAGCACGACCACCCGAGACCCCTCTACGCCTTGGTAGGAGATCTTACTTGGAACGCAGCCGCTCAGAAGCTCGGCGCATAGGCCGGCTGCAGCGGAGGGATTAACGTACCCCAGCATTGTGAGGACAAACCCCAAACAGTCGCATTCAGCGTACTCCATGGCCGTGACAGGCCATATCATGGAGAGGATGTAAGTGCTCACCTGGGGAGCCCATGTGCACCACCCTTCGTGCACAAGGTCACAGGGTTGGTTAACTGGACGATCAGGGTAGATGCTACCACCGATTGCCTCCATGAGTTCTTCGCATCGAGTGGCCGTACAGGCAAGCTCGAGCATAGCGCGCTTTGGCGCATGATACATGAGCTTTGCAGCTTCGGAAAGAGGGAGGCCACCAGCCAACGGGAAGAATTTCCCTTCTGATGCAGGAACGTAGTGCTCCCAGATTTCCCTCAGCGGGAAGAACCGTACCTCGTCGAGTTCACGGACCTCCTTGGGGAAAAACTTAAAATCCACTTCGCTACCGGGCTTAGCCGGATTGGCCAAAGTCTCACGTGCCACTGACCCGGCGGGAGTTTCCGCTCCGATGGCCAGTACAGGGCGCGTGGCGCCATGACGGAGCCATCCGACCTCCGATGAGTGAGGGTTTACCTCAAGCATGGGATTCCAACTGTGGGTGGCCGGATTAGGTGCGAGCAAGCACCCAGACACTGCCGCCGTCCCGTCCTCAACTGCCTCTTCTTTGAGAGCAATTGCCTCAACCCAACCCGGACGCGGAACTGCTTTATCACGCGTTGGTGGGTAGGCCCCTTCTCAGTGCGCTTAAGCACCTCAGCAGCAGTCCTGCCGAGAGGGCGAAGTAGGAGGGACAATCGGGTGGTTACACCGAGCCCGATGTGACTGACACATGAATAGAAATTCTCGAGGTCAACGGGTTTTACCGTTGTCCACACACCCGTAGGCGCGTCAGCGTTGCCGGGCGATGCCACGACGTTCCCATGGGCCATTATGTTCCATAGGGACGAGAACTGGGTTCCATGAACCCACTTTTCATGCATGCTAGTCATAAGAGGACCACACAGCCTCGGTTTCCCGGCGCATTGACCCGATCTCAAACGCGTGCCCGCTAACCGACTGCATCTTCGTCAGCGCATCGGCCGAGATGCAGTAAATTGCTTTCATGTACTTAGCCACCGCGTTGGGTGGGGTACAGAGTGCAGTGGGACGCTGGTACGCCCAAGCCTTGAATGCCTCTTCGGCACCAGCTGGCTGTACATTGGAGGGCAAATCCCTCCTTCCCTTTTCGACAACAGCCTCCATGGCACGAACGACATTCTTGTTCGCGCCCTGGAAGAATGTCCTCCAGCGCGAATCGATCTTTGCAAGATCGTACAACCAGTTCCCGCCTCGGGGAACCAGCGCTGGGGAGACGGCCGTCGACACGGTCATGTCCAAAATGGGGCTGACAGCCGGCTCGCAATGGAGCTCCGACTCTCGAGGCATGGCCTCGCAAATGATCATTGAAGCCGTGTAGACGCTTTGGTCACTCAACTCCACCTTCTCCAGGATCATTGCCTGGAGAATACCAGCCACGCGTAGGCGGCGGTACTTCTTAATTTGCTGAACGAAGGAGGTATCACTGAGCATATCAGTATCAAACCCCTCCAAGAGATTGTAGATGCCTGCAATGGCACCAATGACCTGTGGGTCTTTGACCTCGGCCTTGACTTCAACCAACTGCGTTTCAGCAGTGGTGCTAGCGCCGTAATGACCGGTCTTTGCCGTCAAGTACGGGTAGCAGATCTTGAGATACTCCGACAGCCGAGTAGGCCTGTCGTCGGACAGCGCATTGGCCGCCGGCTTTGGTTCGGGGAGGATCGGAGCCAAGAGGCTCGCGCAGTTCGGGTTCATGTAGCCCGCCTGCTGCCGCGCCGCCAAGCTCGACATCCTCATCCGCGGAGCGGCGCCCGCCGCACCACCAGCCGCCGAGGCAGCCGCAGCCATTGCGCGAGTTTGCGCCCGGGATGAAACGAACAAACAATGAACCGTTCCCCTGATTAAAGGGATGTCTAACAGATCCAAAGGTGTGTAAACCTCGGATGTCTACCATGCGGAACAGGAAAGGGCAATTTCCCTCTTTGGAGTAGACCGAGTATGGTCGTCCCAAAAGATATTCCAACTACAACCCTTATGCAACATTGCGTAGAATGTTGATAACAGATCCTATGGACAGGCCCACACGGGCGGAAAATGACCTTAGAAATAAGTCAATATATTAGGGCGAATATGCCCGGAAAAGTGTCGCGCGTTTGCGATTGAGTGCATAGCATGACTAATGCCTGCGTGAATGATATCCTACAAGCTTATTCACTGAAAGCTGTTTGGAGAGCAGCGCGGGTCACATACTTCACAACTAACCCATGCACAAGAAGATCAACACGTGTAGTGCGATACATCCTGTTGCATTTGAAAAATGGGAAAGAGTTTGCGTGTCGTGATATGCAAATCAACGTCAACGCATGCACATGATCCTTATTTACAAGACATGAACAGTAGTGTACAACACGGCTATAGCGATTTGCGCCAAGCTTGACAAGGATATCGCGATTAGCAATCCATGTATTGGGCTGTACAAATATTCCAACTGAAAATCTCATGTTTAATGCGTGCTCAATTAAGTCGTTTAGACATGATTGGCACTGCTCTATCTGGTCACGTGCGCGTCTGATCTTGCCCCAATTTCCCCGCGTGGATGCATCGATCAAACTACCGTACCTACAAAACAAGATGTTGGGTCTGGAACCTTCAATAGTACCCCGTTTCGGGATAAAAGGACAAAAATTAGCCGGCCTAACGAAGTAGGTCAGCCATCTTCCTAGCTGAGGTTCAGGCGTTATGCCAAGCTCAGAATCGACAAAAATGTTTCGCGCATCGCAAACATTGGATCGATCCTCAACTACGTCAAAAACCATGTAGCTGGATTCAGCTAGCTGGATAAATTTGTTGAAAAATGAGCTTTGATCGGTTTCCATGCGTACCCCCCTAATTGGGGGGAGAACAGGTGCAGCAGGCTTTATGACAGGGAGGGTGGGACGGCTAATGAATTTCTCCAGGAATCCTGGATTAAACATTCCTAAAGTCTGCAAATTCCTACCCCATGTCACCTTGTCTACACACGCTTTGGTGAGGATGTCCGCGCCCTGATAGTGCGATGGACATGCTACGAAGCGAAAAATCTGTTCATTGTAGACTTCATTAAGCCAGCTAATGTCGATACGTTGAGTACGCGACATATACCGCATATTTGGGTTGTTCCCAGTGATGATGATGCGGCATGCAGCTTCATTGTCTTCCATACAGTTCACTGTAATGGGCTTACCGGTGCCTTGACCGATAGCAAACTGCCAAAGCTGTGCAAGTGGCATTCCTTCTTTGGCCACGCCATGATCTAGTGCAACGATCTCCGCTTCGGGAGTCGATTTGGATACCGAAGTCTGCTTCTTGCTGACTGCAGTAATGGGAACATATGTCCTTGGGCCGACTAGGCAAATCAGGACACCAGATGTGCTTTTGGAATCGGTACGATCCCCAGCGAGATCGGCATCGCAATATGCTACGATCTCGATGTCACTAGGCTTGTCGCAGACCCACCCGTATAGGTGTAGGTCTAGCGTCGTATTGATATACGAAACTATCCTATGAAGCTTCTTGTCGCACAGTCGATTCCATTTGGTGATTCGACTGGCCAATGCCTGTACAGGTCTAATCAGGTCGTATCGACCCATCCTAGCGCCATACAAAATTTTCATGAGTACTGCAGCCGCTGCATCGCCTAGGACACCTGGCTGTTCAGCAATCACATCTGTTGGGCACGGGGATGGTTGCCCGAATATCTGATCAACTTCCGGGTTGATGGGATTCTCATCAAATTCCGGCTTACTCTCATCCAGGAAAGGCGTTTCAGCCTTCACCAGAGGTCTAGGATACTTGGGGAGGCATAGCTCCTTGTACCTATCAACGCACGCTTCCATGAAACATGCTTCGTTGTATTTAATTATCTTCACCCGAGCGGGGTCGAATTTGACCTCATCAGCTCGGAGACGCTTCTCCCCGAACCGGAGGTCAGGCATTTCCTTAGACGGCGGATGGTCCACGGTCCAAGCAGTACGAGGATCGAAGAAACCCTGTACATCGGCTGCGGCAAATTCATGCTCGCAACCCAGGTACCGCTTTAGGGTACCAGGCGGTTCCATTGTGATGACCCGACCAATGAGGTCCCATCCGATCGAGAGACTCTCGGATGGACCACTCATCTTGAAATCATCAACATACACCACAAGAAAAAGCTTGTACTTGGGTTGATAAAACACGCTCGGCCATTCTGGGACGCGGATAAATCCGACCTCAATGAGCTTTGCTTCGCAATGCCTTTCCCAGAATGTACCGGCATCGGGATGCCCGTATAGGGCGAGAATCAAAGGACAGACTGGGTCCTCAAAGCCAGCATCGACCCATGCTTGAGGCCATTGGTCCTTAGGAAGTCGCACCCAAGTTGTGGGACCCAGTAGCTGAGCTTGGGTATAGGCGGATTCGCCATCACTAACTTGCAGTGCGTGACCAGGCAACATGCCATATGCATCACACATTTTTCCTGCGGCCATTGTTGCCGGACACGAGGTAGCTTCGGAAAACATGGCCCAGTGATTTGCCTGGTCCTTCACAAAGCATCCCTCAAAGACAACTCTCCCTTTGTATTTCCGATTAGGATCATCCTCAGGGAGTTCATGATTCTTTTCGACACAAATGTCAAAGATCCTTCCTACATGGACAGTCATGCCATTCGCACGCGCTTCGGCGGCTACTTTCTTCCATTCTCTAACTCCTAGTTCATCCCAACATCCCAACTTTCGGAGCTTTGTCCATTCCTTGAGAAGAGCTGCACGCGCTTTGTCGTTGCCAGCTTGCTCCTTCTTTGTCACAGGCCTTGCGACACAGGCATAAAAGGTTGGTATTCCCTGAAGGTTGGGTTGATGCCCCGAAGCCTTGTTCGATCTGGGCATCGGTGGAGTAGGATCTCCGTTTAACCCTATGGCAGGGCCAGCAGGATACCCGCCGGTGCTGCCGAATCCATTGACCCCCCTGACGGTTACGTCAGGCTGCTTGACAGTGATCTTAGCGTCAACGATCATGACTTTCTCAAGTACGAGCTGAGCGATCCTGTCTCCAGGTCGGATTCGAAATTCGTAATCAGAATGATTGAAAAGCATCACTCTTACTTCTCCCGAAAAGTCGGGATCGATTACACCTGCGCCTACGTCTAGCATGTGTTTAACAGCCAGACCGGACCTTGGCGCAATGCGGCCGTAAACTCCCGTGGGGAAGGTAAAGGCGCAACCAGTTTGCACAAGGGCACTTCCCTTTGCAGGAACCGTGACTTCTTCACTTGAACTTAAATCTAAGCCAGCAGATCCAGGTGTCTGCCGAGTGGGAAGAGTGGCGTAATCATTCATGATGTGGACGAGCAAGGCATCCTTGTCCCGTCTCCATGCACACGTATCGGCCTCCGCAACCTTAACCGGCGCAGCAGGATCATCGTCCTGTTCGCTCAATGTAGCGGGGCCAGCCGCATAGGGCTTATCTCCATAGAGACCTTTAATTACAGCTTTACACATCCCAATAGGATATCGTGCAGTCAAGGGCGTAAGGCTCCCCTCGATCCTGGCGTGGGGGTAACCTGTTTCGTGGCTACATGTACGCCCACGCAGCTCGTTGGCTAGTTCCGGGCAAGAAGTGGCGATTCGCCATTGCTTCCTGATGGGAACACCATCGGATGTTTGCATTCCAAAATCGCAACCGTCAACATCGACACACTTGATGTCGGGATCGTCGAGTAGACGCCTCATGAACGGCTGTTTCCATCCAAGGCAGTGCCTCGGCCATTCGAATGCAATTCTACCTCCTTTAAAACGCACGCGTTTGGCGACACGGAGAAAGGCAGCAAACATGACCATTGATGTCCGCCTAGCTTCATTGAGCTCAACGGCGAATTCGGGACCGTACTGCGACAGATTAACATACTGCCAAGTACTCCATGGTCCACATGGGATTGAGCCCCATAAGTCACACCCAGGGTTCTGGTCGACTATCTCAATCAGTCTGGTCATACCTTTATTCTTCAAAATGTCGAACGACTCTTTGTGCACGCGAATTGCGTCACCCCCCTGTTCCAGCATAGTGGCGGAGAGCTTAGAGTCAGGTTCACATGCAAATTCTATCAACAGTCTTCGCTTCACAAGAGCGGGCCCGGCTGGATTGGAGGCTGCGGCTTCGCCAGCACGCGCTCGTTTCAGAGCTTCCTCCCTCTCAGCCTCGATGTATATCCTTCGCATGTTAACGGACATACCTCTCCAGTCAGTAGAAGAAATGGAATTGGGTTTGCCAGACCCAGAGTAGGACCTCTCCTTTCTTTCAACCTTCTGGTCATAATTGAGCTCGTCACCGTGTAAGGTGTGAGCCTTAGGCTCACCTGCATCGAGATCTTTGACTTTGTCGAGCCTAGTTTTAAATTTGGTCAGCGTGACCCTCGGAGCTCTAGATGGGGCATGCCCTTTCTCATACAAGATTGTCACACCAGTCCAGAATCTATGAGTTCTGATTCGGTGCCCAGGATAAAGGACTCTCCTATCATCACGGATGCACTGTTGCGTGGAGTCAAGGTACTTCAAGTGAGTTACCCGATAGTCATCTACGTCCGCTTGAGACGGGCCTCCTGGAGGCAGCGGAGATGTATCATCTCCGAAGAAAGCCTGCCTAGCATCGACATGGTGTCTGTGCCAAGATTTCGATTCTTCATCACGCACCCAATGATCCCTTTTAGGAACATCGGCAGGTGCATCGGGGTCAGCATCAGCACCGATATTGTCATCACTAGGTTGGCCAGAACCCGGATCATCAGCGCCGAGCTGGTTGTCCGGTTCGGCAGGGGCATCCGCTTTGGGAAGGCCCTTTCCTTCTCCCGTGTCTAGGAGCTGGACTTCCCTAGTCAAACGCTCGTAGGCAGCTAACATGGGAAAAACGTAACCCTCCTCAGGATTCCGCCAAATTCTCTTGACTTGGTGAACACTGGGTCGGGAAAATCCGTTTCGGAAGTGCTCAAGATCGGCAACGTAGTAGTCGCCTTTCCACTGGCCTCCGGGCTCTAATCGATAACCTAGGAAAATACCAGGTTTCGACACTGGCCCGAATTTGGGCGCCTTGGAAGCAGGGTCAACTTTCTGCGCCGGCATGGCTGGCACATTGCTGTATTCGTCCTCTTCGTGATCGGACGGCCCTGATTCATCAGCTAGTTCGTCATCTCCTTCGGGCTCGTAATCAGAGTCCTCAAGAGGGTCAAACTCTTTTGGCTTCACAGTGAAATATGTCTCGCCAGTCCACGGAGCTTTTAGCTCCTTAGGGGAATCCGGACCGTATCTCCAGTCTACGGAGTGCATCATTTCTCCATTCTCCTCATCATACTGAACCCATGTATCACGGTCAGCGGTGAGACGAATGTGTCAGCTTTGAACAGCTCTGTTCTTGGTTCAACGTGCACTCTGACGAGTTTGCCAGATTCTTCATCGAAGATCCAGTGGTCTTTTGTGGGAATTTCATCAGCCTTGTGATGATCGTCCCGTTCGGAGGCGTTTTTGAGCCCCCCCTTTTCGAGCCTACGCGGTTTAGGCGCGATTGGCTTGAAATCGACAAGACATCCGAATGGGATGAGTTGACCGGGAAAATTCCTGTCATCGTTTCTTCTTCCCCATGCGGTTCCTTCACCTCGATTCTCGAGATTCCTGGCAGCGCAAAAGCGCGAACGGCAAATGGCCACCACTTGGGCGATAAGCCGGCTTGTCTGAGGAGTACCCTTGCTCCATGCAGTACAAGCTTCACCTTATTTTCGATAATGCCATTTGTCTTTGGCATTCCAGGCGTGGACATGTGGTGTACCCAGGCCATTCGGCGAGTAGCCGCAAGAAACTCTCTGGCTTGATCCGAGTATAGCAGACCAATCTTGGGTCCTGGACCCATAAATTTGTGAAAAGCCTCTACCGTATCAGGTACAGATCGACTAAAAACGGGCAGTACATCTATGTACTTGGTCGCAAGATCGTAAAACACGACCGCGTCGGTTTCACCATTGACACCACGGTCTTTTAAACCGTGCAAGACCATTGTATCTACAGTGACAATGTCACCGAATTTCTTGCATTCATGCGCGTCAGCACCGCCACGGCGATGCAAACGCACATTTTCCATCTTTGCGCGTTGGCAATGCGTGCAAAAAGGATTCTTTGGTAAATGTGTCATCATGTGCTGAAGCGTTTTAGCTTCGGCACGCAACTGAGCTTCAGTTCTGTACCCCTCAAAATGCTTGACCTCAACAACCTCACCCTCCTCGTCAGGCGCGTCGGCCTCAGAGGGAGCTGCAGGGTACAGTTCATCGTTCAGAGCAAGCACTGGTCCGGGCATCGCCGGCATCGCAGGACATGCGTCTAGATTTGGAGCTCCAAACATTACCGGCCCTTTAGGCAGGTATGGGACGTTGTTGATAACGTCGAGCTTTACAGTTCTGCCGGATGGGCAGATTAGAATAGGCACCTCAAAGGCATCCCACCTGAAACTGTATCCGAAATCCACGCATCTACGCCCTATCGATATGATGGAGGGTGTATTACCCATGACGAAGGCCTCTATGTCTTCGTCAAGCGATTCAACAGTGGCATCGACCCGACCTTGGGTCCCAGCCACGCCATTGGCGGTTTGCAATGAATGTTGAACTCGCCCATTCTTGATATGGCGATGATCTTGGGTAGGGATGTCGTGCATCCCAACCAAGTCGAAAGGACATCCAGTGCCGGCAAGCCACCGGATTCCTACCTGCGGGCCAGGCATCGCTGGCATCTGATCAGGAATATTTTCCCTGATCATACGAATGCGACGGGCCCACTTATTGTCCGGCACATATTCACCTAGGTACATCTGTACAATTTGTCGAGTTGTGGCGGCTAGGATTCTAGCGTTTTCCTCGGACATCGCAATCACCTCAGGAGGCTGACGCAATCTATCCGGGTGAATAGGGTGAGAGTGCGAGCGTCGATGGACAATCGGTCTAGACTCACTGCGTGTTCTGGTATTTTCAACCTGCAAGATTTCCGCAGTGTCATTGAAGCTCAGCCCGCGAGCACTGGGCTTAACCTTCACCATGCGCGCGAGCTCAAGTGATGCAGGGCAGCCTCAGCATCCAAAGCCATGGGCACACATCACGCTTGGCAGCTTCAAGCACTCACTGCCGCCCAGAGTTATACTGACCGCACTTGCCGGGCAGATAATAGAAGTCTGTCCTAATATCCATAGGCCCGGGGATCCGCCTGAATAAGACGGATTTACGGATTGGTGCATTCATATCAGTATCATCAATCAGAGCGTTGTCCGATAGACGAATAGTCCTTCTGCGAACAATAGCCCTGACATTTGGCCCACCCGGACACGTGCCTTGCAGTGTTCGAGCGCCAATGGTGGTCTTTGACCACTCCATCGTCCCTACCGGACGTTGAATTCCAGCCTTATACTCTTCGAATGCCTTGGCTATGGGATGAGCAGGGCAGGCAACAAGCCCAATAGCCTGAGGGTTACGGCTCGCCCCTCTCAAAAACCTGCTGACAAATCAGGCGCAGGACTATACGTTCTGTCGTCGGCAGTGCTTGTGGGCTCAGCGGATGCGGGCTGCGCATCGGCAGATTCGGTTGCTGGAGCCGCAGTGTGCTTACCTGCATCCTTCAGCAAATGCTCAGGTGGCTTTGCATGCTTGTAATCACACTTATCCCTCAGGCACTTGCCATAAGAGATCCACTGGGCACAATATCCCGGAATTAGGGGAGGACGTTCCTTGCGTTTAGCGTCGGAACTTCCATTCCTGGTGTGTGCGAATTTGCACTCTTGACCACGCGAGCAATAGCCGCGCGCGAAGTCCCTGCATGCATCGATTGCAGGAGCACCGGGCGACGTGGACCTAGGCCTCCTCGGGGCTTCGCCCCTGGGGCTAGGCGTTCGCCTTCTGTCCTGATCCCGATTCCTCGGAGAGTACCTATCTCTCTGATGCGGACTCGGGGTATTACCCGTCTTCTTTCTTTGGTCACTGGGAGGCCGACTAGGCCTGTGAGAATCTCCAAACGGCGACCGCCTCCTGACAGGAGGACCAGGAGCACCAGGTTTCTGGGCTCTTTCCCTGGACGGAGTTCGCTCGTAAAAATCTTTATGCGTATTGACCTGATTCCTACGAACTCTCCAACGGTCGATCTCGTTCCTGCAACGAGCGCGAAGCCACTCATAGCTACAAACATCAGGATTGGATATGTTTCTATCCCACTCCCTGATATCATGCGCTAAACAGTTGAGGTGCCTGACCTTCTCACTGAATAGCGACCGCTTCACCTGCTCGGTTAGCGGTTCATCGAGACCCGCAAGAATGTGGTCCCATTTCGCGATGAATCGCTCGAGTCGCTCCTCCTCTGCATAGAAAGTCGAAACACTACACCGCAGGTTCGAGAGCTCAATTATTCTAAAAGATTGCTCTCCGATGTTTGCAGTTCTCAAGTGGTCGTATAGGAGCCACAAGATCTGCCTACTCTTGATACGGTTGTTGGCGCGTTGAGCAGCCTCGGTGAGACGATTGATCTTGTCCATGATCGCAACAGTTCGGATGCACTTTCGACTGGCTGCATTGAACCTGGCTTCAAGGACGTGATACCTACATTCTCCATTCAGTTCCTCAAAGGACTTTGCCTTCTCAACTTCGGTTAGCCAATTGATGACGTATAGTCCATCATAGCTGTAGGCATTGCTAACAGCTTCCTTCATATTGGCTATCCATACCCTCAGACCAGCCGCGTCGGGCTCTGCTGGAAGGTCAATGGGAATGCACTTAGTCGCAGCTGTGCAGTTAGGATCCTGATGACTACTGTATCCGCCACCACCAGTTCCGAATAGATGCTGTGGGACCTGTGAACTACCGATTGACATTGCACACACAGGGCAAAGGCGAGTAGCCTTTGGAATGCAGATTTCGCACGCCCTTTTCATGCATACCCTACAATCCTCAATCTTGCTAGGGTCAGGAATGTCCCGATTACACATGCGACAATTCCTCTCGGGAGGATCAGGACCACGCATGACTGGCGGGTCAAGGCCCGATGGATCTTTCGGTCTCGCACCATTAGGATCGTAGCCTGGATAATGCCCGGTTTCGCGCTTGTCCAGGGCTGCAACTGGCGCAGCAATTGGAGCGCCCTGAGAGCTTGCCGCATTGGGCTGACCCTCAGTAGGAACATCACGAGGTTTATCAACAGGCGGTCGCAGAGGCGGGGAGTACGACCGCGTAGGGTTCGTCTCAGGCGCGCCTCCAGGGGACCTATTCCTGATCCGAGTAGCATCGGGGTCCCTCCTCCTCCTGCTTTCGTCCCTAAGGCACGCAAGACAACAGGGTCCTTTGACAAATCCAAATCTCCTGTAGTCATCCTGCCCGGCTGAATGTCTGGTGCAGTAGAAGGTCTTACAAAACTGACAGTCAATTCCTTTGGTCAGGAACGAACTCTCCCTACAGACACCGCATCGGGGTCCGTCGCGGGAGCATTCTTCACACAAGTCCTCCTTGAAAGAGAAACAGTACTCACAGATCGCACCTTTGCATCCTTTACAATGAAATTCAGCAACAAGGTGGATGCGCCCATCACCGGTGTATTTACACCTGGGTTCGCCGGCGTTGCCATGATTCCCACCGGCAGCACTCCTCTTCCCCCCTCCTCCCGGGCTTTGCCGATCAGGAGGAGGCGGTGGCGGAGGATCATTATCAGGAGGACTAGGCGGAGGTGGCCGCTTATCCGGAGTACGGGAAGTGGCACGCCTACCCCCTGCGTGATCATTCAATCCACTACTCGATGCATGGCTCGAGTACTTTGATTCGAGAGTGTTAATTTTCTGGGCCGTGCTATTTAGCACGTTGAGCATCTGTTCAAGCTTGCTGTTGAGCGTAGTCGAAACAGCCATATTGTGAGTGTTCTGCTTGTCCGTGTAGGACTTGCAGTCCCTTGACTTGACCTCTAAGTTAGTCTGCGTTTCGCAGAGTTGGTCCTTGATCCACTTTATGCCTTCCGTGTTGGTAAGCCAACACTGCTCGGCATTTTGCATCATCTTGTCCATGTTAGACATCCTGGTGGATAAGTCCTCGATTTTGAGGTTCACACCACCAATCGCAGGATGATTGGCCTGACTATCCACAAGGGATCTCTCGATTGCTTCAATACGAGCAACAAGCTCGGCAACTCGATCAGAGATAGATTCAAAAACAGTTTGGACTTGGACGATCGATCGAGCGACGTCGTCGTAGCTGGCCCGTTCATTCAGGGCATCGCCTAGGCTAATCGCACGATCAGAAACGATCTTGACTCGTTGGCCAAGCTCGGCTACGACATCCCTAGCCCCTTGCGACAGCTGCATTGATGTATTTGCAGCCTGCGTACATGTGTTATTCACATGGACGCATTGGTCGTACTTGGCTCTCCACGAGTTAACCTCAGTGGTTAGTTGCCTGATGCATTGATCACTTCTATCATTCCTACGCCCAAGGTCTTCGACCTTAGCAACCAGGCGATGAATGATTGCACTTACGGAAGAGTCCACCTTCCCTCTTTCAAGGGCCGTGACAAGATCAGCAACCTCATTGGGCTGATCTTCAACCATCGGACTATGCCTTGATCCATGGTCCCGGGGAGTGGATAGATCAATCATGACTGGATTAGATCTCGGAGGAGTCCGGAAATCATCCTGCACGGCCGTTGATGGCCGTGGGAACTCACCCCGATTAGGAGATTGGCTCTGGTATGGCGCTGATCTCCTAGCATCACGAACCGCCGAGGGTTGTGTAATGCCCATGCCTTTGGCAACGGACAGTTTAGGAACAATAGGCCTATCATTTCGCATAGGAACATCAGGTCTCGAGTCAGCAATAACAACTTCGTTCAAATCGGTCGCGTTGGACACTCTACATTCAGACATCGATTCGATATCAGTCGCATTACTGATGGTGTGATTGCGACTAGAACTTGATGCCATCATGGACTCGGATTCTATCGGAACGTTAGCCCCGTCCATGTCATCGAGTGCGAAAAAGGAAGCCGCGTTGGGCGTAGGGCGAACACTTTGTGCGTTCAAGCCATTTGTCCTATTAAACTCCTCCTGGAATGCTTCGATCCCGTCAAGCACGTTAACGAGCGTGTCCGCGTTTAACGGGTCCCTTCCAATGATCGACGCTGGGTCACCTGATCGACCGCGTCCTGAGTCCCGTGTATTGGGGTTTCCCCTGTGGGCGGTTTCCCGATCCATCCCCCTTGCCCTGTGCGATCCAGTCGAATTTGACCTTGATCGCTTGCTTGGGGTAGGACTGGGATGCAAATCCAATCTGTCTACAATGTTTCGCTCCCTAGGGCTCTCAAATCCTGAAAGACCTGGGGGAGGGGACATGTTCCTCATGGTCGGGTTTACCGACGGCCTTGGCCTGACGTTACGGCTGGCCACATCAGGATTGAGACTCTCAATCGACAAAGGTAGCATGAATTCATCGCTTCCAGCAGCCCGTTGCGGAAAAGATGACGGGGCGGGTGGCCCTGGCATCCATGCGGCGTTTTCCATGCCAAAAATGTTTCCGTCGTTGGGCCATGAGGCTCTCCAACCTAGCCCACCGGATTCGGTTGGCAGATGAACATCAAATGCAACTCCACTGGATGTACCAGGTTCGGGATTACCGAGCACTTGAAAAGCTATGCTACTGGTTGGCACAGGTCTACTGCTGCCTCGGGAGTCACGAACCTCGGACTGACCAATATTCATCAGCTCGGGGAAAGATGAGGATTGAGCTCCAGGTGCAATACCGGGCTCGTCATCATCACGTCCTGAGACGGAATCATCATGGTCAGGACGATTAGTCCCACGACCCTGAGAGCGATTAGCTCTTGAGGCATTTGACGATACATCATCAGTGCGAGTAGCACTGGACCTCTCTGAAGGCATTGCTTCTGAAAAAGTATGATCCGACAAAAAGTCAGGACCGGAAAACATCGGCTGTCCGGGCACTTGGTCGTCATTCACAACTTCCAAGATTCCGGCCTGGCCGAGAACCCACTCATCGGTTACCACATGAGGTCCATCCTCAGTGATTCCCGCCATGAGTCCTACAGTAGCCTATGGAAAACGGCGCCTGCAGGGTTGCTATTTAAAAAGGGGTTCGCGGTGCCAACCGAGGACGAATCCTACGGCTGATAACCTGCGAAAGGGTTTGAAACAGAGTTTCGTTGTAACAAGAAGGGTTTGAAACCAAAAGGGGTGCCTCGTTGTAACAAGAAGGAACCAAGCAGAAGCGCAGCACAGCGCAAAGCAGACAAGCAAACCAGCAGCAAGCAGCACCAAGCGAGCAAAGCGAGCAGAAGCAGCGCACCCCAAACAATAGCCCGACCCACCTCCAGGACAAAGAACACCGCCCCAAACACAACGGTCGCGAAGCCACGCGGCCGGTGTGCGGATGCGCCGTGAACTTTTCCCGCCGAGATGGCGAACAATGAATGCCGGATGCAAAACTTGAGCCAAAATGCCGCGTTGGGCACTGGCGTGAAATATTCTATGATAAAAGTGCATGCCCCCAAAAACACAAACAAAACATTTAGACCGTGATACAACCAAACGTCGTAGTGATACTTATGCTGCACAGAAAGGTGCAGCCTGCTCATCGAAGGCCGTTGCCAATTTTGTTTAGATTTTGTTTTTTTTTAAAAAAATGGCTTCATCCACTTGTTCACACAGCATAGAAGTCTTGAGCTTGAGTCAGTGACAGCTACGTTGCAACCAGCCGTCGGCTTCTGAACGCGCCTTTGGGGCTGAAACTGAAATCCACCATTCCTCTTGCAAACCAGGGACAGGAACCTCGTCAAGCATCTCCGAATCTCTGGAAAATCAAGAAGCTCCTCCCTGCCCCACCTGGTTTCACCTTTCAAAAGCAGTTTGGCTCCAAACTGTACCTGCTCTTTGGATGGCACACTAGTTTGAATTGGCGCACAGGGCTACACATGAGTGCTCTAATTAGCACCAACTCAGGATGATCAGGAAAGGCAGACGTTGGATCAACTTGTGGTTTGAGGCGGCCAGGGTCTGATTGTTCGAGCGAACATTGCCTCGCCCATGTTGCCTGGGTTAGGGGGGAAATACGCATTTCGCCAGAAAGTTCAAGAGTTTAAGATCTAACCGAATAGCAATCACTGAACGACTGGGTTTTGCCCGGCCAACGTCACAGCCAACCCGTTGCTTTCCATCAGCTTCGCTCCTTCTGGGGCTGAGAAGGTCGCCGACTTTCGTCTCACCAGCTGACGGTCTGCGCGACCAGCCGACGTGACAAAACCTGAACTCAGTTGCTGGACATTTATTGAGTCAGAAATTGTATCTTCCAAAAGTAGTGGAATGTTAATACATCTAAATAGTTGTACATCAAAAGGCAGCTGACAATAAATGATCCCAAGGTGATATTTGATGTGTACTGGTCCATAGATACGTAAAACCAAGTTCCAATTTATCTGATACAAACCCAGATTTCTTAGCATACAAGTACAACCCTTGACAAAATTAAGAGGGTAACATGGATTGCGAATGCATGAATGTGGTGCACTACAATTGGGTGGGCCGCTGGTGAATAACCATTGCACTTACTGCAGGTCAGAGAACCATCTCAAACAAAGAGAACCATCTCAAAAAGAGAACTCTCGCACGAATTAACATGGAATCGGATAGGGAGTCCCATACAAAGGAAAATTGGCTTCCAGGATCCCCCTGTCAGGTTCCATGTTAATTGGTGGGAAAGTATGGGATAGTCGATCGATCCAATTTTCTTTGCGGGTAGTGGTTTCTGACCAACCCAGCACAAACAACCTTACTGGAAACCACATGATAGTTGTTGGGGGTGACCAAAGGGGAGCCTCTCCTAGTTTTCGAGACGTTGTGGTCCTACTTTGGTCGTGGAGTCTGAACAAGCTTGGTCCTAGTGTTCGCTCATTTTGTCGTAGTACAACATCTGGCCACATCATCTTGGTGCTAGTCACCTCAACTCGCCTCAACTCCGCTCAACTCAACTCGACTGAGGCTGCTGCAATTATTCAGGGCACCACCGAAGAACTAGGACCGAACCGACTCCCAAGGACCAAGACGACTCCCCGTGCCCGCGGATCAGACGGACCAAGGGAGGCCACCGAACATGTGGCCAGCCTCGGATGGTGCCCTCCGCATCTACCACAACTTCAGCACCGAAGGCCACGGGAAGGCAAAGTAGTAGGCCACATAGCGGGCACATGGAGCCTGCCCGTGCCATGCATGGATCTGACAGGCAAGGTACTATGAACTTGAGCTCAGCGGCGGCCAGGACAAAACTCGGTTGCTTTCTGCTCCCCTGCTAAAAGTTTAACTTTTAGTGGTTTAGTGGAAAACTCATTAGTTGGCAAACAGTTAAAGTCCTAACAGCCAAGCAAAATGCACCAAAGCAAACCTGTTTGGATTTTGGTTTGGCCGGACACTTTGTGCTTTTTCGGATGCCGAATTTAGCAAAGGATTCAGCCAGAGCGTTCTGAGAGGAAGGAGAGACAAAAAAGCGTGATCCAACCTAGCCTGAAAGGCAACCATCCACATCTCACCACGAAACCCTTGTAGATTCGCGGAATTACATGTATATACCTGGTCGGGAATTGTACCTGGTCAGGAGTCTTTTAGGAACCAAATTGCCCCCCCCCCCCCATGATTTGGGGCAGATCTCGCGTTGCGATTCCAAGTGAAAAAGGGTAGATTTGAGAGTTGCTTAGGGAAACCACGGGGACACCTCTGTGGGTTGGCTGGTGCTGGGCTGCGATCCGCCATGGCCTGTTTGTGCCTCTCATGCACATAAAGTGCATGGACAACATCTGGATGTAGGAAGCCCAAATGAGTGGCTTGGACAGGCTTTGGGTCAGAGATTTGGGGAGCGAAGGACGGGTGTAGAATTAGCCATTCGGCAGGGCATGTCCGTTTGGCTTCCCCTGAAAGCAGCCCTAAAGAATACACAACATTTGGGGCGGAGGGGGTCCTGGGTTTCCGTTTAGCTTCCCTTGAACACCGCAAAACATCCCACACATGGGTGAGTGTCCCCTTGAAAACTCCGATGCCGGAGCTTCACAGCTCCGA
>CAUJNA010001502.1:872500-915000 GCA_963377175.1 Effrenium voratum
CCTTTGCGTTTCTTTCTCTTCAACGGAACTCCTAGACTTAGCCACCTTGCACAAGTTTGGTTGCAAGGAAAGATGACGGGAACCCAAGAAGGCAAAAATTGAGAAGGTATATGCAGTCTGGCAATGACTCATGATTCACAATTGTGTAAGGGAACAAGAAACAAAACAAGACCTTGTTTAATTGCACGGTCATTTCTGGAATCGAGTGAAGCAAGTCATGAAATCCCGGGGTCCCATTGTTTTGCTTAAATATGGTACCATGCACCAATAGGCTGACAATTGGTTCAGGCATGGTTAAGTTAAGTCATACCGGTGAGGCCAGCTTGGCGGAAGAACCTCCCGAGTCTACCCTGTCTGTCGTCTCAGCCTGTCGACTAACATGGAACCTGACGAGTTCCATCATTCAGAGGCTTGGGCCCCCGACTTCCCCCCCCGCTCCCCGTTTCATGCCATCAGAGCCCAAGCCTTGGTGTTCCAATAGCACTTGGGCTTCTTGCACGCTCCCTCCGAGGTACCCTCCGAGCAGGGCCGCCAAAACCTTGGGAAAGGATCCGGGTTACCTCAAAGGCGGATTGCATGCCTCCATTTCCATGGCCATTTTGGACCCTTGAGTGGCTGATCTCCAATCATTAGCCAAGAAACTAGGGGTTCGTGTCAGGGTTCATGGACATACATCTCCAACCCCCCTCCATTTTTTAAAGTTGGCACCGGCCAACACTCCTCCCCTTTGCAACCCGCTCACCCTTCCGGAACCCAAACGACACCCTTCCGGCCGCCCCAAGCCCAGGCGAGGGAGTCCGAAGCAGGGAAATCACAGCGGCGGTTGAAACTTTGGTTTTTTCAGGGACTTGTTCAACCCGCCCAATCCAATTCTCCAACCCCCAAATGCACCCGGGTGAAATTCGACTGGGCTCAAGTCGATTTGGAACCAAGATGAATTGACTTGGAACAACCCACATAAAGTGATCATGCCAAACCCACCGAGTTTTTGTTGAACCCGTTGAAACAGGTCCCCCAGAACCGGGAGGGGGAGGGGGGGAGGTGGGGATGGATCTGTGCCACTTTCGGGACCCCGAAGCATAGGTAGCCTTTTGGAAAAATCGATGGGTTTCCATCTATAAAAGGAATATAAACCCCACCTAAACCAGGGCCCTCTATCTTTTGAGCAAATAGATGGGTTTCCCTGGTAAATGACAAATACACCCCGCCTAAACCAGGAATCGCCCTCGTTTTTTTGTCTTCTTAAGCAAGCCAACCAAAAAGGACACCTCTGCGCGGGTTTTCTCCGAGCAGCTCGTGGACTTCCAAAGTACCCGCCGAGCCCTTCTTGGCAGGACTGGCGGCTGGCGGCTGGCGGGCGACCGAGAGGAAACAAAAAAAATGGGCAGGACCGCGAGGTCCTCCAGATTTGAGAGCTTAGAATAAGTTGGTACCCACCTTTTTCCCGGTTTTGTGTATTACCCTCCCAACCAAAAAGGGTAAAAGCCAACTTTCTTCTGTAGTCGATTTTCGTAGGGGAACCTTCCCAACCAATAAAGGGGTGAGAAAGGGCACTGGAAAACCTAGCTACCCGATGCTCCTTTCAAGGGCCGGGAGGTAAAGCCCCAGGCCCCGAAGCCTTGCGATCGAGATGCAGGGGTGAGAAATGAGCCATTTTTCACCATCCGACCGGTTTCCTTTGAGAAAGCCTGGGGAATGAACCCCATTCCCTGAGCACCAGCAAAACAAACACAATCCTCTTGGAAAAGGCGTCCGTGTCGGGGGGTTAATCCCATCGAGCCTGAAAAAAAATCCAAGTGCAGAAAAGCAGGATGCCACACACTTCTGGGGAAAACGTCCCCACGTCTCCCAGAAGGACTCTGAACGTCCAACGGAAGAGAGCCATCCAGCCAGCGCACAATGCATATTTATTCCATCCAACCTGATAATCAAAGGACTGGACCTTTTGGAACCAACCGCCCCCCCCCCCCCCAAAAAAAAAAACAAAAAAACAAAAAACAGAACCTCGCCGAAATTAACTCTCCCCCCCTTCCCGATTTTTAGTACAACGAACCTGGCTGTCCTCAGATCCCCTGCCAAAAGTTCAACTTGTGGGTCAAATGGAAACCCAACCGCCAAACCCTACACAAAGACGCCTTACGGAGGAAAAAGCGAGTAGCGCTTTCAACATCTTGCTGCTTTTGGGGCCTCACCCCCCCCTGACAAGAAAACGCCGCGCACGTAGTTGCACTGAGCGAGTCGCAATGAAAAGAAATCTTGGAGTACTCGCATAGGTGGCCTGTTGAAAAAATAGATGGGTTTCCCTGGCAAATGGAAGAATAAAAAAAACAATCTAAACCAGGAATCGCCCTCGATTTGTTTAAGAAAACCAACCAAAAAGGACACCTATGCTCGTAGCCATCTAGCCAATTAGCTGTCTCTCAGCAAGGCTTTGGGAATGAACTGCTTGGAATGCGTCCCTAGGAAACGCGAGTTGTTCTCGCTCACCTGTGACTCAACGCGAGCTTTTCCCGCTCTCGCGCGCCTGGCCTGTCCTTCCAGCCGGTGTAGCAATCGCAGGCGGGGCCCACGGCCTTCAGGTGGATCTGCGCCGAGTGATCGCCTCGGTCTCGTTTCAGCCAGAAACGAGACCGTTGGATCGCATGCAAACCTCCCCTGTGGATGGACAAAAATCCATTTTACAGGGGAATCATCCTTCCAGGGTCTCTGAGGTGGTGCGAACAGCATTCGACAAGCTGTTCTTTTTTTGGAAATCAAAGCTCGTGAGGGCCAGGCGGATGAGACAGATCCGACACCGCAGAACTCCAGAAGTGAAGTCTTCTGTTGGGCTTATGTTGGCTAGGTCCTCCAGATTTGAGAGGATAGAATAAGTTGGTACCCGCTGGTACCCATTTTTCCTGTTTTGTCTATTTTGGCAGGGGAACCTCCCAAACACAGATGGTAAAAGGGCACTACTGGGGGACCTAGCCCTGAAGCCAAGGGAATCTTAAACAGGGCTGGAAATACCGCATCAGCCATCTGCAAGTAATAACAAGGGTTGGCACTCACATGAAATGACCTGCAAAGGGTGTAAAGGGTATAACAGTGGGCACAGCTTAGGAACCACCCAACGCCAGCCCAACCAAGCTTGCCCGCATGGAAACGCCAGATCCAAAAGTTCGTGCCAATGTCGTCTCTTCAGGGCGTCCCGCCAGGAAATTGCAAGATCATAAACCCGACAAAAGTGCCTTTTCACAGCTCTTGGCTGCAGCTTTTGGTGTGAAACAAATTGGACTCTCAGGCGAGCTACAAAGTCGTGATTTCCGAGCTGGAGCTGCGGAAGTGTACTTTGCGTACTACACTTGTAGTACAATGTTGTTTTTTGAGCCTGGAGCTGAAAAAGCCAACCTTTTCTGTACTACAAAGTTGGAGCTTTTGGGGACAATTTAACTAACACGGGAAAAGCTTCGGCGAGATTCTCAAAAACGCTGCGGCTCAAACTGAAATAAAAGAGTGAATGAGTAGGCAACACATCTAAAAACGGCAGACTGAAATGACGAATAAAACACTTACCCAAATCTTCTTATGATTGCGGAAAAAGAGACGACTTCACAAATCAGCTCTCTGCACCGGTATGGTACGTTCGAAGGCAACGGAGTGGTTGCCTGTGTTCTCCCGACGCCCATAAGGATGATAACACCTGCATGGTGTGGTCGGCTGTGCATCTTTCAGGGATATACCTGCCTCCCAGCGCGCAGGAACCCGTGGGGCCGCGCGTTTCGATGGGGACCGAGGCCTAACAAGCTCTAACTTTTGAAATGTGTTCCTTGAACGATGACTCATTTGCCTAGTTTGGATTTGGAATAACAGATACTCATTGTTTGGGATCTTGACTAAAAATAAACAGAAATTGGACAACTCAGAGACAAGAAAGGAAGCTAAAGTTTCTTTTTACTTCCTTGACTGAACAGCTTTCAGAACTTTTCTGCAGGGGTAGGGCCTGAAAACTGACCTTGTGATGTGTTTACAGTCACTTGGTGGTGCATGGGAAACGCCCATGAAAGTCAAAATTGTTAAAAGCTACATTACTGTTGGGGGGGAGGTCTACGTTACTTGTGTGGTGTTGTTTTTTTCCAGCTGCATGTGGACAAACTAACTTATGTTCGAGGTGTTGCCACGGCCTCTTTGCGCTTTTGGAAACTCATTCACGTGTCTCAGAATCGCGAGGCCTAGCCGTCAAGCGACCCTCCGCGACGTCATCGCAAAAGCCCGCGAAACTCCGGGGGCGGTGAGGGTTCACGTCCTCGTAGGTGGGGTGGCGCGAGCGCTGCACATACACCTGCCGAATCGGATGTGGAAAAAGCCTATGATACCAACTTTGCAAAGTGGTTGATTCTCAGGACTAATTTGCCACTTTCAACGGGGTTCCCTTGATATCACATAAGTTTGAAGTTGGCCCTCTCCAGCATGCTCTCGAAGCCATTCGAGGTCGACTAACTCTTTGTGGGTCAAGTCCAACGTGGAAAGTGATGAACAACATGACTTTTCGAGTGGTTACAGAAGAAAACAACAACAAGCAGCTCTCCGGTCGTATCAGGTATGTCTGTTTGGAGCAAATAGAGAGTTTCAGTTCCGCACAAATTCTCTGCTGGGACCGGACGTCGATCTCTCAAGGCTTCTCCGCAAAAGTCGCACAAACCGGACGTGGGCAACATGAACGGGATGGAACTTAATCTTTCTAAAGGGGGATCCCATGAGATTCACGTAAAATAATATGGCAGAGGTTCCAAGTGAAAATCTGCAGAAGAAAACAAACGGTGTCCCATATTGAAGAGGGACCATCCACCTCTTTGGCGGAAGCCGCTACTCATCCACATCGTTTGATGTTCGGCATAAGGCCGGGCTACTTCTCTTGTACTAAGGACATTTCAAGAAACGCACTTTGGCAAGGCACGCCCCTTCCACCACCCCGACTTCCACAGCCTAAGCAACCCTTTGCCTTAAACAAACTGCAACGCAGCAAGTTACAACTTGCCATGGCCATTTTACGAGCAGCCATTGGCGCTCTAATGGAGCGCGCCTAGCGCATGACTATGTCAGAACCGAACAATGTGTATTGCAGTGTGTGCTCCATCTTCTGTTGGGTGTGAGTAAGGGGGGGGAAGGGTAGGTGAAGCCCAACTAAGAAGAAACCTCTTCGAGTGTGCGCCTACATGTGTGTGTGCGGTGTGCGTGTAGGGGGTGTATGTATGTGTTTATGCATACATGCATGCACGTATGAATGTATATGCATGTATGAATGTATGCATGTATGCATGTATACATGTATGCATGTATGCATGTATGTATGCATGACATACATGCATGTATGCATGTATGCATGTATGCATGTATGCATGTATGGTATGCATGCATGCATGCATGCATGCATGTATGCATGTATGCATGTATGCATGTATACATGTATGCATGTATGCATGTATACATGTATGCATGTATGCATGTATTGTATGCATGACATACATGCATGTATGCATGTATGCATGTATGCATGTATGCATGTATGGTATGCATGCATGCATGCATGTATGCATGTATGCATGTATACATGTATGCATGTATGCATGTATTGTATGCATGACATACATGCATGTATGCATGTATGCATGTATGCATGTATGCATGTATGGTATGCATGCATGCATGCATGTATGCATGTATGCATGTATACATGTATGCATGTATGCATGTATTGCATGTATGCATGTACATGCTGTATGCATGTATGCATGCATGTATGCATGCATGTATGCATGCATGCATGCATGCATGCATGCATATGTATGCATGCATGTATGCATGTATATGTATGCATGTATGCATGTATGCATGTAGTGTATGCATGACATGCATGCATGTATGTATGCATGTATGCATGCATGCATGCATGTATGCATGTATGCATGTATGCATGACATACATGCATGTATGCATGTATGCATGTATACATGTATGCATGTATGCATGTATTGTATGCATGACATACATGCATGTATGCATGTATGCATGTATGCATGTATGCATGTATGCATGTATTGTATGCATGACATACCTGCATGTATGCATGTATGCGTGTATGCATGTATGCATGTATGCATGTATGGTATGCATGCATGCATGCATGCATGTATGTATGCATGTATGCATGTATACATGTATGCATGTATGCATGTATTGTATGCATGACATACATGCATGTATGCATGTATGCATGTATACATGTATGCATGTATGCATGTATTGTATGCATGACATACATGCATGTATGCATGTATGCATGTATGCATGTATGCATGTATGCATGTATGCATGTATGCATGTATGCATGTATGGCATGCATGCATGCATGCATGCATGCATGCATGCATGCATGCATGCATGCATGCATGTATGTATGTAGGTATTGTGGGGTCTTTGGACGCGCACGTGAGCGGGGTGCGGTGAGGTCGCGTAACCCATCTGTACTGTGGCATCCTCAAAATCCATTTGGTTGGCGGGTTCCTCTACTGAACATTCGACCTAGACTGACTTCAGTTCCCCAGTACCCAAGATGGTGCTTACTTCCCCCAAGCTTGCTTAAGCCTTTTGGACGAAACACCTTTCTTAGTAGTAGTAGTAGTAGTAGTAGTAGTAGTAGTAGTAGTAGTAGTAGTAGTAGTAGTAGTAGAAAACTATTTCGAGGTAACAAGGAGCAAACACAAGGGTAAACACTATATTCTGAAGCAAACGGATGGTAAGCTTGACTTCCGTTGGACCTCGCCTGGCCGAAGATTTCCACGGAAGGGCATTTCTTCCCGTCGACGTGGATCTCCCAATGGCAGACGCAGTTATGGTGGGCGCTGTAGGTCCGGAGGTTGTCGCTGTAGAAGAGCCGAAGCCTTGTGTCCTCGTCCCAGGTTTCGGTTTCACGTCGGGCCGCACGGATACGAAGAAGGCCACACCCCCAAAAGTCATGAAGCCACGAAAACGCTTCACTGAACCGGCTTACCTCACTTGAGTCACAAGAATCAGGTGAAGGAAGCTATCACCGCACCTTGGCCGTCCCTACCTTCATCTACCCGGTGCTTGGCATTCTTTGTTCGCACTGCGAAAAAGAAACATGGAACCTGCCTGAAATATCTTAGTCTCCTTTTGGGGGACCTTCCTTTCGGGCTCCAGATTGACAGAGGGAAGTCCTGAGTGGACTGGTCCAAGAACAGACAAGTGTCAAGTCAAACCGAGTGAGTTGCGGCAGGTGCTGCTGCGAACTCACACAAGTTGATTGCAGGGGCTGAAGCAATTGGAATGGCCGTGTGGGGGTGACTTAAAACAAACATTAGTCATGACTTTGCATCAGCCACCCCTTTGAACAAATCAGCAGGTGACCTGCATCGTAAGAACTGAGCTAGCCCAAACCGTAACCGTTCAACCGGTTCGAGCAAAACTGCAATGCCAAACATCCACCCAGAAACTCCTTCCAACTTCCAAAGAAGAATCGCTCACTTTCGAGAAATCGGGAACCATAGTCAGAAGGCCTCGCCAAGAAAGGTTCGAAAAGGAAACCTTCAGGAGGCTCCGAGGCGCTGAGTGCTGCTTTGTGAAGCTCAGCTTGTGGTTGGGCAGGTAGCCCTTGTCTTCCCCGTTCTGGTTGGTGCTTCGTACGTAATGCACCTGAAGTGTTTAAATGGACCTGAGTTTCTCAAAACTCAAAACTCAAGGAGCCTTTTCTGGCATTGATGTTCAAGCGACATTCCCTCACCAGAACAGTTCTAAGCGCAGCCGTAGAAATATGTCCAGGATCCCCAGATGCAATGGACCATTGGATTTGCCGATCGCCGAATACATCAGGGTCTTCACAAAAAAAACATTTTTGATTGGCCTCAGGGGGTGGTGCGGCCAAAAAATCCCAAGCAAAAGGTTTTGACATGTTTTGACTCAATCCAGGAGCCTTGGGAAGGGTTCGCCCGCACCTCGACGCCTCCGACCAATCAATCTGATTCAATGGAATCCAAGAGTGGTCACAAGCTGAAGGCTTGTTAACAGACGGCTGCCGTCAGATCCTGCAAGAAGCTTCCCTTGCTCCCTGCACGACCTAACTAAAAGGTACAGAGCCTTTAAAAATTTACCCACCCGCTTCCACCCCTGCACGCCCGCTCACGCTCACAAGCATCACGTCAGAGCTGCACGCACGCTGGCGCATGATAAGCGCACCCGTTCGCTCGCATCACGTCAGACCTGCACGCACGTTGGCGCATCACAAGCACACCCGCTCACGCGCATGACATCAGAGCTGCACGCACCTTGGCACATGACAAGCACACACGCTCACGCGTGCTGGCACATGATAAACACACCGCTGACGTTCATCATGTCAGAGCTGCACGCAAACTGGCACATGATAAGCACACCCGCTAGCTGCCATGTGTGCTGACTTGGTCCAAAACTTGAGATTCAGCTGGCCTGAGTTGGTCACCGGGATGTCCACCAGCCCCAGAAACATGCATACTTGTCAATCAGCGTGAGAATAGGCGCACGAGCTCCGAGGACATGCGAAACAAAAGGGCGGGTGACTATGCACCCGGCACGAACTAAAAACAAATAGCCAAGAAACCGGAGGGCCTGGCTTGCCACCCGTGAAATCCTTGTGACAGCCTCATGGCTCAGGGGATGCCTGCAGAAAAGACCCGACCATCTGGTCGGGCAGGGCCATACTTCCAACCATCCAAGCGTGGCATGGAACCCAAAAGCAATCGATCATGTTTAGAGGAAACACAATTGGGGCACCCCTGTTACCTGTTTTGGTTCGTTGCCAATTTTCAAGGGAGTGAAGGACCAACTGAAACTGCAGGCTGGGGTTCCACTCAGTTCCCAGGAAGAAACCCTTCGGCACCTCAACCAAACTGTTTGGCAAAAAGGTGATACTTAAACCAACCAACAAACAACCTGCTCATGACATACCAAATCCCCGAAAAAACTAAAAGCTGTCTTACACCAGTAGCTAACTTCCATTCCCCCCAAAAAGAAAAGGGATGTATAGAACAAGTTCATTGTCAGATTGCCTCAAACAGGACACAGTCCAAGCCATGAACACTTTGGACGCGACGATGCGGAAATATCTCGCCCACCAACCGAATGCGGGCGGAAAAAACCGGGCGCCATCTTGTAGTGCTTCGGGATCTCCTCGCTTGAGCGGCACCCATTGAAAGACAATAACCACCGTTTGCTTTTCCGTCCCAGGAACACTGGGCTGCCCTCCCCACTAAACGTTTAACCTTTAGTGACCTCCATGCTGCCCGGTTAGCTTGCCAGCCTGTCCATTGACAGGCGAACAAGAAGCCGGTTTGGCCTCTGAATTGAGCGCAGCTCTGCCCAAGTGCTATTCACATTGCAGGCCGAGAGTTCGGAACATTAGGACCCACCCGAAACAGGGATACGAGACTTGCGGCACATTCCCACACGTGCAAAGCAATCCCCTAGATGTGTATATGCCATCTTCTAAGCGTATGTCCGTTTTCCGGCGCGGTAATTTCAAAGGCTTGGGCAGGCAGCATTTCCGAATGTGTTGAGGCATTCGGAGAATGCCCATTGCCTGAAGATTAACCCCAGATTTTTTGCAAGCTCCTTGAGACCATGGGAAAATTTCTGCTCCAGTGATGCTACTTAGAGTCCGCATGGCATGCTGGAAAGCTTTGATTTCATTTGTTAAGGAACGTTGGTGTAATTCGTGGGTGTACCCAGAGCGGCCGAAGGTGTGTATACGGCGACTTCAACCGAAGAGAGGTGCTTCTCTTCACTTGTAGGTGAAAACGAACACCTTTCTTGGAGAAAGGCTTTAAACTGCAGGGGTGTAGGTGTATATATATATATAGTAAAACATAATGTTAGATAGCGATTAATAAAACGGGAGTGAATACAGAAAAACATCTCAAAATTATTCACTCTCCTGAAAAGCAAAAAGGGTAGGTACTACCCGAAATCCCGAAAATATGTTCCCTTCCAAGAATGGACTATTTTTGAGGGTTGAAACATCTGAGTCCAGCCAGAAATGTCCAGAATTTCTGGATTGCTTCCTGTCCCAAACCACCAAATTCCTTATCAATCCCTTTACTAGAAGATGCACCCTGACAAATTTTCAAGGGGGTGGCACACGGAACCCCCAGGAAGGCAATAATGCAGTTTGTTTAAGGGTAGGGAATTGTGAAGGAAAAAATGGCCAGAGCAGCCTGCCAAGAAGAAAGCCCTGCTGTTCTCACATAAAGCCAGAAATGTCCAGAATCTCTGGATTGCTTCCTGTCCCAAACCACCAAATTCCTTATCAATCCCTTTACTAGAAGATGCACCCTGACAAATTTTCAAGGGGTGGCACACGGAACCCCCAGGAAGGCAATAATGCAGTTTGCTTAAGGGTAGGGAATTGTGAACAAAAAGTGGCCAGGGCAGCCTGCCAAGAAGAAGAACCAATACTAAACCAATTCTAAACTGTAGTGAGTCAACTGAAAAGAATACTGAACTAATACTAAACCAATTCTAAATCGTAGTGAGCCAGCTCAAAGGAATACTAAACCAATACTAAAGCAATTCTAAACAATACTTACTGGAAAACTACTCAGGCAGGTCCCAGTCAGACCCCCATTTTGCTTTTGGTGGTTCTCGCTATTGACCCCCCCCAATTCGTTTGAGGGGGGGGGCCCTTTATTAATCACTGTCCAACATTACTATATTGATGTTTTGTGGACTTAAAGGCAATTTTTCTGCTTGGGCCAAACAAAACAATTGTACCAGTCAACGCAGGTTTCCATCACCGTCACGCGCTGTGATGCCAAACATGCGCGGCCAACGCTTCATTTGACCGGCTCAAGGATGCACTATTAACCCTTGGGCGCCGCAGCCACGTCCCCCACGTCCCGCACGTCCCGCACGTCCCGCGCGTCCCGTCCCCCACGTCCCCACGTCCCGCACGTCCCGCGCGTCCCGCGCGTCCCGTCCCCACGTCCCCCACGTCCCTCACGTCCCGCGCGTCCCGCACGTCCCGTCCTCCACGTCCCGCAGGTCCTGCGCGTCCCGCTCGTCCCGTCCCCCACGTCCCGCACGTCCCTGACGTCCCGCACGTCTCTCACGCCCCGCGCGTTCCGCGGATCATGTCCTCCACGTCCCCTACGTCCTGCACGTCCCGCACGTCCTGCACGTTCAGCACCCACCTCGCACACATCCAACACTGACGCGCTTGCTTCTCTTTCTCATATATCCCTTCTTTTGCACGCGTCCTGGGATACGCACTTGAATGCGCTGCATGTTTCACCACGCAGTCTTTGTGTCATGTTCTGTTTGCGTGTCCGTATGCTTACAGTGATTGCGCATCTTGCAGACTGCGCCGTGATGCTTCTCATGGCATTGGACTGGCATGTGAACTTAAACAAAGATGTTATATATGAAACAGTACACATATCAATATGCACTGCTGATGGAATGAAATTCCGTCCGGTTCACATGTAGACTTTTGACTCTATATAGAGTTGTTTTTTACGTATGAATCTTTATTAACAATAGCAGTTTTTGTGTATGAGTGTATATTTTGTGGGTGTTAGGGAGAGCCTATCTTAGGTTATCAGGTTTTTTTAATAAGAGATATAATGATGATGATGCATTTGTAAGTACATATGTCTAGTTCGAATTGTCATTGAATGTATCTATCTTTAGCACGTATTGAAGAATATACTGGCCTGTGTCGATGGCGATACGGTTCGGTACTACGAGCTTTGCGACAGTATGTATTGCTCTGAGTGTCCGACATGCTTGAGATACAGCAACCCAGTATTACTTCAATAAAGGAAACACGGTCAGCCGCTGGTGCGCGGGCCTGCTGCACAGCATTGCCACAAGAGGCCGGCCGGTGGGCCGGAGAAGCGGAAATCTACTTCTGGCGGGTAAGTTGATTATTAGTTTCCGTTTTGTTTCGAACGAGCTCTGAAAAAGTGAAAGGAAAGAATCGATCCCACGAATGTGGGGGCAGGCGCGTGGAAGAGTGAGCCAGGCTGCTACACCAACAAGCTTTGCTGCGGGGGACCCTCCGAAGGCTGTTCCGGATGAGCCTTGGGAAGTAAGAACCCTCAAGAACGATCCAACTCGCCGGGTTAGGCTGATTTCTGGCTCGGATGGTTGCAGCTGTTCCAGATGAGCGTTGGGAAGTGGGAACCCTGCGGATGGTTTCAGCTGTTTCGGATGAGGGCTTGGGAAGCGGGAACCCTTCAAACGGATCCGAGGTTGATTTCTGGCCTTGAATGGTTGCAGCCGTAAATGTGCAATATGGAATCGGCTTGGAGAAATTTCAGTCCGTGCTCAGACCCATTAATCCCTTGAAGAGGGTCTGCTACTGCTTCAAGACTTTGGTGGCGACTTCCCGTGCCAGGCAGCCGCCAAAATCCGCAGCAGCTGGCTGCCGCCCTTCTGGGCCCCAAAGGGCCCCTCAAAGCAAACACAAGCCAAATCGGTATAATTCTAAACGATTTCCAGCGATAGTCTTCGATACGATTTGAGGTTGCAGCTCACACTACGCCAGTGTCCGGAGCGAGCCGAGACTCAAAGACCAAGCTGCCAATAATAGCACTAGCCTGTGAGAACAGGAGCAAGTTGATATCACACATGGGGGACAAAGCGGCGCGCGTGACCAAAAGAGAAACGAGGGCGCCTTTTTTTTAAAGGTTTTTGGCAGACACGCGTCTTGGGGGAGCTTGGTGGTGGCTCAGGTCCGGATCTTTAGCCTAGAGAGCCACGACCTTGAAGGCTCTTGTGGAAGCATGCTTGCACGCTTGTATATATTTGCAGGCCTCGCTAGTCCTGCTTGCAGGCCCCGCTCTCTTGTAGACAGCACGCAGGGCCTTCGACTTGCACCCTTGACTGGCCATCTTTGCTGGGAATGGTTCCGACCTGAGCCTTAACGCTGGCTGCGGTGTTTTCGGGCAAGTTTCGCGAAAGATCCGCAAAAAGACCGGCGAGCGACTACGGACCTTCTTGTAGATGGGCATCAAGCCAATCGTGAACACTCAGACAGTGCTGGGAATCGGCAGCGCCGCGCAGTACCATGTTCCTTCACGGCCTTGCACCTTGCTCTCCCAACTCTTTTGCAAGAATGGTTGCTTGGCCCGCTCCGGTTCAAGCATGCGCATGTAGAGGCCAGGTTGACATGCCTTGGCACTAAGTATGACCGCGAACAATTTCAGCCCTTGTAACTTGTGTTGCATGCTGCAGAATTCCGAGCATGATGTGCGCCGAGTTGTGTGCGCGGCGGACCCGGCTGCCTTTGTGCCGCCAGCTGTAGTAGACAGCCTGGCCAGCCAGCTCTCGCGGCCGATTGCTGTGGAAATCGCACACCTGCCTCACTGCCCATCTTGCGGCTCAGCGCTGGCACATAAGACATCTACTCCTTGCCGAGTGCTGTCTAGTGGAGGCCTAACAGAAGCCACGCACGTGGCCTTGCATTGCCGCCGAAGGAAGTGTGACCTTGAGGGCAAGATTGTGTGGGCCAATTTCCTTGCCAACAGCCGCGGCGACCACACGTGGCTGAAAGGAACTGCCCGGCCAGACATTGCCATGCTCTCGCCTCATTTTGGCGTCACTTGGGAGTGGCACGTGCAGTTTGGGAAGCGCATCCTGCACCACCACGCATCTTTTCTGGGGGAAAGCTATGTGCATGGCCTTGCAGCTGCAGGTTTAGACCATGGAAACCAACGCGTTCGTGATGCTTGGTGCAAACTGCAGCTGCTTCACAAATGGGACTCCATTGCAGAAGGCCCATTTCCGTTGAGCAGGCCATTTGCGGACATCTTTGCTGGGTGCCGGAAGGAGTACGATGGATGGGTGCGGGAGCAATTTCGTGCCGCCGCTCAGCCTCAGCCCCAGGTGGTTGTGATCGATGGGAACCAAAAGCTCACGCGCAGAACGTGCGCTGAGCTGCTGACAAACCTTGAGACACTGCCAGGAACAGACTTGATGTTTCTGCAAGATTGCTCGAGAACGCCCAAGCGAAAGAATGCCTTCTGCTCAGCGCACACCCGGCCTCCTGTTCATGATGATGGCATTCGGGTTGCGAAGAAAGCCTGCGTTGCGGGCAATCCTGCTGCCCTCTTGTGCGCTAGCCCACGCACTTGCGCGGTAGAATGGCCACTCAGTCCTATGCTGCGGGATGTGGTTCACTTTCAGTCCAAGATGGCCCACGCCAAGCGACGAGGAGCTGCAGGGGAAGATCTAGACATTGCCCAAGCTGCAGATTTTGTGTCTTGCCGCACAGTCAAGATGCGGCGGCGCGTCAATCGCCGAAGTGGGGGCTGGCTGGTGGCCTGCGCTGCTGATGGCGCTGTTCTGGACGCAGTGGAGTTTTTTGGTGGGGAGTCTTTGACGCAGCGGGCTGCTTTCGTGGCCCGGCTGAAGGAGCGGTACCCGTTCATCGCCACTGTGGTGCATGATGACAGCTGCCACTTACGCAGGTTCATGGACCACTGGTGCAGAAGCTGCCCGCAGCTCTGCTTCCCTGCAATGCATTACGTCATCGACAAGTTCCACGCCGTCACGCACTGTGATGCTTGGTGTCGCGCCAACTGTGCGCCATCAACTCCTGTCAACGAGGCCAGAATGGCCGGAGTCAACAGTAGCGCCTGCGAGCTGCTTTTCTCTTGGTTTTCTCTATATCGGAACTCATTTCGGCACATGGGGCAAGAAACAGCCCATTTTTTGTCAATGAAGTTTTGCTGATGCGAAACGAATGGCACCGAGCTCAGGTTAAACCGCCTGTCTAGGGAACGCTTGTGCTTCACGCCTGGCTGGATAAATGAACAGTTGTCTTGCTGAAACACTTGCACCGACGCCTCTGACTCATGATGTTGCATGTGGGCAAGGCTGCTCGATTGGTGGCCTTGAGGTTCAAGGTTCTCTCTTCTGTGGCCCAGATGGCTGGGGGCTCGAGTGTGCGTGGGACCTTGTGGAGAAGGAGTGTGATGTAGGTGGCCTCTTTGGTGACAAGGGGAAGAAGTTCTTGGAGGAAGCGGCCGCCAAGCGAAGCCTTCACCCTCTTGCCGTGGGCCTACCAGTTTTGGCCACATTGGCTCCACTTGCCAATGGCGCCAAGGTGAGGATTTGGAGCGAAGCCTCCCCTCTTTGCACTGCAGTTGTTCTCATCAACCCTCGCAATCCCGCAAATCCAAGACTACGTCCTTGGCGCGCGAAGTTGGTCTGGTCCTTGACGAGTACGCGCACCGGCGTGTCCGTGAAGAACTGCTGCGCCGCCACGGCGATGGACAGGATGGAGCTGACCCCGTGCTGGATGAGCTCCTCGCCGAGCCTTCGCCCTCGTGCGTGCTGGAAGGATTCACCCCGGAGGCGGGGCGGGGAAAGGTCTGTGTTTTTGACCCACCCCTGTTTTCTCTGAGAGGCTTTCTTCGAGGCCGTGTCCGGCGATTACTCCATCAAGAAGGCTAAAGGCCGCGTGTGCAAGGCTGGTGGATTCGGACGGCTAGCCAATGTCGACGAGGTGTACCCGTCCTTTTTGTCCTTTGGCCTCATAGACAGCGCTGACACAAAGGGCAAGACTGGAGTCAACTCGTGCACTTCGCTTTTGAACCGCTTTCTCCAGACTGGTGGCAGCAGCAAGCTGACGCGCACTGCTGGCGCATACGGTGGTGCAGCTGCTCAAAGCGTGAGCTTTGCGCTTGTCGGGAACGCGCACCCTTCCATGGCCATGTCAATGCTGGAGGGGTCAACCGGCTGCCAGGTTGCGGCTGCTCACGACAGGTTGCTTTTCTTCACGGCCCCCAGAGTAGCACCTCACGAAGAGGTGCCAGAATCTGTCCAGGTTGAGGGTCCGCGATATTTTTGGGCAGATCTTCCACCAGAGCTTGCGGACTTGGCCGGCATCGCGCCGCTGCTGACGGATCCTGAGCGTGCAGCTGTGTCAGGCGGGCGGTCTCGCGGAAGCGTGCCCTTCTTTTTTTGCGGCCCTTGTCAGGATTGGAGCGGGCGGTGGATGTCCCTGCGGAGGAGACGCCGCAGTACATCTTCAAGCTGCCTGACGGGGTGGTGACAAGGCTGAAGTACAGTTGGACCTGCGGCGAGCCCCGTGCCCAGATGCGCATCCCCAACCGCCTCGTTGTGGACAGTGAGGGCTTCTGCGTGGCCGAGTGTGCCCGGAGGGTGGCAGAGCGCTTCCGTGACCCACACCAGACGCTTGAGATGGACGACCACGGCTCAGGCGTGGGCAGAGTTGTTTGCTTCTTTCTTTGGTGGCACGGCCGGACTTTAGGTGGTTTGTCGGAGGTGGGCCCATTGGCACGCTCGCGCGCTGCTTCGCAGCCGTCAAAGGTGGATTTATGGGTGTCTTGGAGACGGCTCATTGGCACACGCGCTCGACGCCTGTTTGGTACGGTCACGGCGCGCGGCGGCGCACAGCGCTTTCGCAATGTTTCATTGCCGCAGCACTTTTCGCAAGGTCAGGTACAGACCGTGGCAGGCGACTTTCGCTCAGGTACAGATTTCGTGGCAGTCGCAACACGTTTGCAAGGTCAGGCGCGTGTTTCGCTGCAGGTGGTGAGCGCTCTGAGAAAAGGAGGTAGAAAGATAGAAAGAAGGAGAGAGCGAGAGAGAGAGAGAGAGAGAGAGAGAGAGAGAGAGAGAGAGAGAGAGAGAGAGAGAGAGAGAGAGAGAGAGAGAGAGAGAGAGAGAGAGAGAGAGAGAGAGAGAGAGACAGAGAGAGAGAGAGAGAGAGAGAGAGAGAGAGAGAGAGAGAGAAAGAGAGAGAGAGAGAGAGAGAGAGAGAGAGAGAGAGAGAGAGAGAGAGAGAGAGAGAGAGAGAGAGAGAGAGAGAGAGAGAGAGAGAGAGAGAGAGAGAGAGAGAGAGAGAGAGAGAGAGAGAGAGAGAGAGAGAGAGAGCAAGAGCGAGAGAAAGCTTGTTTGAAACTTCCGCCCTGCTGCGGCAAGAGATTGCTGGTACTGTGCCCCTCCAGACACTTTAGGTGGGTCCCGTTTTAGTAGAGAAATGGCTTCTTGAACACAAGAGTACTCAGCGCTGCCCCCCTCCCTCTCCGGCAGTTTGTAACGTTTTTTTTCGAAGGCGTGTTGGCGCACAGTTTGCAGCTTTAGGAAACTTAGGGCGTTTTCTTGGGTGCGGTTAGAAAGGGCTTTACGGCTTTACCTACGATGAATTTGGGCAGGTGGGGAGTGACAAGTTGGCGACCCGCATGTCTATTGGTCCATGGCATTTGGGCATGCTGGCAGCTTTGATGGCGCTCTTCGATGTGTTTGTTGGGGCCTGCGAGGATGAGAAGGCCGTGTTTCGCGCAACCGCCTGGCAACACGCGCGCCGTAAATGTTCCTTACGTTTTCCTAACGTCTTCTAATTTGCTTCTTGGTTCGCTGGAGGTGTGTGTGCGACAACAGCATGTGCAAAGAGCTTGGGGGGTTCTGCAACTCCTCCATAAGATGCGGAAGCTATGGTCTCAGACCGAGGAGGATGGTGTAAAGCCATGGGCCTTGCCTCCACCGCCAAAAGAGTTCCAGTCAAAGGTGCCTGATCACGCTCAGCTTCCCCCAGATATGGCAAGCTTTCCCGCTACCCAGCCCAACTCTTCCAAGCCAGTTTTCCCTGCTGACGCAAGCCCCGTACAAATCAAAGAGTGCAGGCAAGGGCCGGCTTTGGAGAGGGCAATGGCAAAGGGTTTTGGGCCGAACGATGAAAGTGTGCGAATCCCAGTCTCATTCTTGTCAGATCGAGAGATCGCGCGAAGGACCGTGCTGAGAGGAAAGAGTCACGTGTCTTTTGGTGACCTGAGCCTCAGAAAGGTTGAGACAACGGCTGATGGATCTAGGCGAAAGGCTACGGTGACGAAGGAGTGCTGGGGCCAGGTCATGAGTGCTGCCTTCGAGAAATACCCCATTGGCAAGTTCGACCGTGGCGCCGTCCACTTTTCGCAGCCCCCTGATGAGCCCAGTGAACGGGCAATCTTTCACAACTACTTAGTGGATTGCTGCCAAGTGTCTTTGAGGCAATTTGCAGAAGCGCTTTCAAAGGAAGCCAAGAAGGCCGCGCTTCCAAAGGAAGCCAAGAAGCGCAAGCAAGAGGAAGGACAGCAAGCCGAGGACTAGTTTTGCGCGGGGCAGAAGAGAAGAAATTTGCCAGCTGCCTTCACTTGCTTGCCCCCACGTCCCCCACGTCCCCCGCGTCCCGCACGTCCCGTCCCCCCACGTCCCCCACGTCCCGCGTCCCGTCCCCCACGTCCCGCACGTCCCGCACGTCCCGCGCGTCCCGCACGTCCCGCGCGTCCCGCACGTCCCGCACGTCCCGTCCCCCACGTCCCGGGACACTCAGAAGTTAATCCCCCAAGGATGGGCTGCTTAAGGCAGCCAACTGCGTGCAGGACTGCAGCGGCCAAGCACGTGCAAGCAAAAGCAGACCAACCAGATTTCAACAAACACACCCAAACAATTCCTAGCCTTGACAGCTAAGAGCTTCGCAAGTTTAGTGCCCGAGCTAGACGGGGGATCCAAAGTCACAAGGGCTACGCACCTACACACAACACCCACGCAAGCGCTGACAAAACAAAATCAAAAACTCTATAGACACGGAGCTTCTTCAAAACACGGTTTGGCTGTGATTTTCGGCCTTTGCCAGGCTGCGGTCAAGTAGCTCTTCGTTGGGAACATGCCTTTGCGGGGTCGAGGCTTGGGTTGGTTTTGGATGTAGCCCGAAACCCTCTTTTGGCTCTACGTGATCGTCGCCAGAGGTCCGCCCACCTTGCCCTTGTCCAGCCTGGGCGTTGCAGTTGTCCTTTGGAAGGGCAACTCTTCATCTCAAACAAATGAACGTTTGCCCATCATTCGACTAGCGTTGGCAAGCTTGCAACAATGATGCATCAACCCTGCAGATTTTGGCGCAGCTTGCTCACTACTGATGCAATGGTAAAGAGAGTGTGCAAAGCTGGCAAGGCCCGCAAGGTCAAATCCAAGGCCAAGACTGCCAAGTTCCGGCCAAGTGCTCCTGCCATGCAAGGTCCATTTGGAGAGATGCGCCCTGCTTGCACTTGGCATGAGGCAAGTTTACACACACACACACACATCAAATCAGTGTCTCTGCCAGCTGTTCAGCCCTCGAACTCCAAATCGTCCGGCCTGTAGGTTGCAGCTCCTGATGCGGTCCGGCTTGCCCTTCTGCATCCTGGTGTTGTGCGAACTGGTGATGCGGACACTTCCACTGTTTGGCCCAAGCGTGCTTTTAGGAAAGTGTGCTGTTGTTCGTTTCGCGGTCAAACACTTGCAGCCTTCATGATGTGAGCTGTTTGGAAGCAATCTTGCACTCTAAATCCTGCTACCTGTGTTTGCCAAGGCACTCATGAATGTGGAACAATTTGCCAGAGTCAAAACAATTCATTCAGCCTTCGAGTTTGGCTGGCCTGCTTGGTGTTCTTTGCAAACGCTAGCCGGCTAGCATGTGCATGTGCGTGGGCGTGGCAGGCAGATGAACCTGCCATCATCATCCTTCGAAATCAAAGACTCGCCGCATCAAGACATGTGCTCTGGCATCGGCTGGGCCCTGTCACTGGCTTTGTCCTTCAGGCTGTACCGACTGGCCACTTGGATCAAACACAAGTGCTGCAAGTGTGAGTCATGCGGTTTCTTCTTACTTCCGGCCAGGCAGGGCTGAACTGGTATGCGCCAGTTTGCTCAACGTGGATATTGATATGGATCAACAGGCCCCCCTCTTACGGTCCTCTCGCAGACATGTTTTTGATGGTGTTTCACAAGGTTCACATCAGGAAGATCACGGGACCAACCCTTGGGTTTGCGGAGGCCGGCCAACATTACTGCGACCCTTGTCCGCAAGGTGTTAGACACTCGTCCTGTCTTGTGAGCTCATTGCCCCAGTGACTCGCCGGCCTGCGCTCGCTGCTCTAAGTTCTGGCCCATGGAAACACATGCTTCATTTTGTGCATTTGCATGAAAAGGCTGACATGTGACCTTTCTAGCAGGAGCTCTGAAAGGCTTTCGTTCCCCCGGCCATGTCTGTGCATGATCTCCTGGTAAAAATGGAAGAAAACTCGTTCGACACCGAAAGCAGCAGGGACGAAGATGACATCGACTTCCAGCTCCGGATTATGAAGGAACACATCGAAGAACTGCATCGTTGTCTATGACCTGATGCTTCGGACCTGAAGGACCAATCCCAGCTAAGTGCGCTTCCAGTCACAAACAAGCACATGCCCCTGCCAGTGTTTATATTTTTTGGCCTTGGCCCAGGAGCTGGTTGAGACCCCGCTTGGAGAACCGCAAGAATCACTGATTGTCGGGGATTTCGTCTCGAAGTGTACTGAAAAGGATGTGCCGAGCCCCTAGCAAAACCTTTGTTGCAAATGCTTCCAACACAAGAACTCGCTCGTTCGATTGAAGGCGAGCGAACAAGTGGATCCTTCTCGGCCTGATCTCTCACTTTGAAGACTTTTGCGAGCGTGCCCCATCGAAGCAGGAGCTGGCCATCATCATTGAGCAAATGAACACATGCTCCAAGGCGCGAACTATTTGAATTGATTGTTTTCCCTCTTGAATCAGTTCCGGCCTGCAGGGCCTGCTCATCCGGGCTTTGGGCGGCACAGCGCCTTGTCAGCCTTCAGACAAGCATGAGTGATGAAGCATTGGGCCTTGGAGTGGCTGCGCTAGGCAGTGACGGAGGCTATTGAGTGCCAATCCCAGAAATTGAGGATGCTTTGGTCCTATTTACGGAAGCCCGTGCCCAGCCCCCATGTGTGTGCAGCATACCTTTCCCTTGGATTTGTTATTTCGGGGTGTTGCCCTGAAGGTTATGGCGGCAAACCTCTGAGTCGCATTGCCCGATCATCGCCGAGATGAAATCTTACATGCGGAACATGACACGAGCATGCCCGAGACACCTGGACAACTGAATGCTTTCTTTGCATGGCCAGCCTCCCCCTCTCTGTAGGAGAAGGCCGTCGCCACCTCGGACGATGAGGATATCGCTGGACTGTGGGACAGAGCAGGCATCCCTGAATACCCCAACACTCCTATGTTGTTTTAGGTGCTGGACAACCAGCCGGAGAGCGAGGTTGAGGTTGAGCCAGCCAACATTCCAAAGAAGAAGAAGAAGCCCAGAACAAAGGAACCCGCTTCTGTTCCAGTTGTGGATGTGGAGCAGCATGACAGGAACATGACCGAACTGTTTGGGGAGCCGGAGGCCTGGTGTTATATTCTTACATTAGGGAACTTGGGAGTGTTCGACTCAAAGGTTGTGATACTGTTTCGACCCCTGAAAGATGCCTGTCGGCTTCAACACTGCGGTCAGCAACCTGGACCTTGCTGCTATCACCGATGGGGATGCAGGCATGGATTTCCACCAGACAAGTCAACAAATCACGGGTCCGCATTGGAGGTGATTCTGCAGACGCTGCGCCTCCAACAGTTCCATCTCGAAAGAAGAAAGGCCCCAACTGTTTGATTGCCACTCTGCATTCCCACAGCAAGCCGGATTTGCCAAAAACCGTTGCAGGCGACAAGTCTGGGGCCTCTACATCGGAGACAAAGTGCGACGAGCCACGTGCTGCGGAGCCGGATCAGCTGAAGGACGGGGAGGGGCCGAAGGATGGGGAAGTGCCGTTCTTGGCAACCTTTGACAACTCATACCACAGAGAGCTTGCGTTGCTGCCACAAGCAGCATGGCCGCAGAGCGGAAAGCATGGGCGCCACTCGTACATGGTGAAATTGTGCCCCTCTCAGTTGCCCGAAAACAAATTTTTAAATCGGATCCCAAGCATTCCAAGGTGCGACACAAAAGCGCCTGGAGATCCTCTTGCGCCAGCTGGCCTTCAGGCCGAAGACGGACGTCAGTGGACAGAAGATTGAGGGCGCGTCGTGCCTCGGCCAATTGCAGGGTGGGCGGTTGTTTCGCTCCTGGGTGTTAGATTAGATTTGGTTGGCTCGCTGGCTTGCTGGTTTGTTTCAGGGTGTGTTGGGTTTTCGACTGACGATCGGCCCCACCAGTCGAAACAAATCAATCAAGCAATCAGGCAATCAACTCACCGATGAGAGCAATGACAGGCAGCCAACCGACCTCGCCGATCCAGCTCAGCAGCGAACCACTTAATACAACCAGCCCAGTCAACCAGCCAGTCATCCGGCAACAAACCAAACCAAGCAACGTGTCAATCAACCAATCAGTCCACCAAGCAACCTCCAATCAAACAATATATGCATGTTTCAATCGCCATGCAAGCAAGCAACCGGTGAAATGACCAACCAAATCACAAGCCAGCTACTTACTAAGCAGTTCACAAAAGGGTCGCCAAAACAGGCACAAAAAACTCACCCTGCAAAAAACAAAGGTTAACGTAGTTGCGTTTTAGGATTTTATTTCGGGGCAAGCACGCGGCGAGCTGGAGCGAAGCAGTGCAGCGGACGAAGCATTCCATCCCAGACGTCGACTGAGACGAGATGCCAAGAGAGGAGAAAAAGACAATTGTGCACCGCTTGACCGCCTTGTCTCTTGTACTAGCACCATGCAACAGCCATGACTGCCATGCAATGACCCAAGGGATCTTCAAGTAGCCCGCACATGCGTGGTGCTTGCAATCTCGAGCTCACTGGGGCAGGGCAGCTTGCCCCAACTTGTGCGCAGTCAGTGTCTGAACTTGGCGGCAGTCGAAAGCTAAGGATCTTGGAGCAGCCGCAAAGCAGCCTACTTGCCTACCACCCACTGTTCGTCCACCTGAGCAAGAAGTTCAAAATCTACCAGGCAGGCCTTGGTTATGCAGAGGGCAGGCCTATGGTCCTAAACATGTTTACATTGATCTGTTCGAGGCCTTTGTTTGGATGGGATCATACAAGGGCAGCAGAATCTTGGCAGAACGAAGCAAAACATTGATGACCCAACAACCTTGCTCAGAGAACCTTTCCTGACTTTGATTAGCCGAGGCCCAAAACCCACAGTGCTCTACAGCAATTGTGCCTTCATCCAAGAACTGCGAAAACCATTGCCAGCAAATGCCAGCTGGGACAAAGAGGTCACACACAGGCAAGGCACGCATGATGCCACACTACTTGTACGTGAGCGTCAATTGAGCCCAGCTTATAGGTATTTGGATCGGAGTGGAATTTCCCGCGAGTGCGGAGGGGCATCATTGAAGGGAACGGAGAATTATCCAACCGCCTTTGAGGCTGTTGTGAAGCTCTTCATGAAGCACCACGCCCCGCGGCTGCATGTTTTGTAGAGCTGACTTGGGGTAAGAAAACATTTGTGGCAACATCTGTCTTTCAATGTCACCAGTATCAGGATACTTGGCCAAGCAATAGTCCGCCCGCTTGTTTGACCTTTGGCGCCCTCGACCCCCATGCCCATTGAGGAGTGAGCTTCTGGCGAAGCCAGAGAAAGTGATGGCCGAAGCTTGGCAAGCAAGCAAGACCACCCAATGCAAGGTTGAGCCCGTTGCAGTGTTTCATGACAGCCTGATGAGTTGTGTTGGAGTACGACCACCAGAAAACAACAGCACCATGCTTTCAAATACCCCGTGCAAAGTTGGACGCATGAATTGTTGCAGGCTGCAGTGGTCGCGCTGCTTTGCATGAGCACTGTCGAACTTCAGGAAACACATATGCCACGCGCAAACAAAATGAACACAGAAGCTTCTGGGGCAGATATGGCGTTGATGTTTGCGAGGTTGGGTTAACTTCGGGGCACAACATGCCTAAAAGAGTCGTTTGCTCTGAAGCCTGAATATGTAAATATATATATATATGCATCAGATTCAAAGGCAAGCAAAGCAGCTGTTGACCAAACAACATTCTGCAGCGCAAGCCGCTCAGGACCCGGGCTGCAGCAAGGCTGCGGATTTCCGCAGCGTGTTTGAGGCCTTGCGGCGGTAGTGATGCTCGTGTGAGCGTGTTTCAGGGCTTTTTGTTCAGAAGCTCGCGAAACCCTGGGTACCCGAGAAATCCCCAACAAAGGTTCAGGAACCCGAGGAATTTTGTGTCTACAAGTCATTTCCAAAAAACCACCGCAAAACTCAGGGCGCCCTATCGCTGCAAGGCAGACCCGAACAGTTCCGAGAAGTTTGAATTGCGTGGATTCCGTTCCTCCTTGCATGCAGATCGGAAAGTAAAGTCAGCTTGGCGCCAGTCATATCCGAGAAACTCCCAAACCCGAGAAACACCCGAGAAGTTTTGTGGTTTTGTGGATTTTGCGGGCACGGGAAAGCTCGGGCCTGGTGGAGGCTGCAAAGCCATTGGAACCTGCGCGGGCGAGAAATTGCTCCACAATTGCTTTCTGCATTTGGCCTGCCGGTAGTCTCAGTTGCATGTAGGTTTTTGGCTCTGGGCCAGTGACTAGCTAGCTGGCGTGTGTCGGAATGGGAGGGCACACCCCTGCGAAAGAGGTGAGGAGGGGAAAGGGGCCGGACTCAAGGCAGTTGAAAAAGGCGGCAAGTGCCTTGAAGAGGCAGCCTGCCCAAACCTTTTTGCAACTCCACGTAAGCCTGCTTTGAAAAGCCCGTCTTCAAGCGCCGATGTGAAAAACAAGGGCATCGATGGCCCGGACCCAAAAGTTGAAGTTCGAGGCCATGCAAGGGACAATCGGTGGGCGATTGCTCAACCCTTAGCAAACACAAGCCCGACAGGCAATTGTTGATTTGTTCTATGAATGTTCCGGCGGCCGCCCGGCCATGATGACTTCCCTCATCCTTTCTTGAGCCCCTGGTCCGCCCATTTTCTCCCAAACACTACCCAAAGTTGTAGAACATGTCGGGCCAACTCCTAGCACGTGCGATTCACCACACGAGCCTGATCTGCAGGACAAAGGGGTAAAGACAAAGAAGAACAAGCAACAGGAAGACGAGGAAGACGACGAGGGCAGTGACTCAAGCGCAGCAGAGGAAGCCCGCAGCAAGCCAGCAAAGGGCAAAAAGGCAAGTCAAAGAAGAAGGCGCCGGTGGCTTCTGAGTCAGAAGAGGTGGAGGAGGTAGAAACAGAAGAGGAGGCAGGCAACGGGCCTCCAGAGGAGGCGGAGGAGGATGCAGGGCAGGCGAAAAAGCCAAGCAAGCAGAAGAGCAACCCAAATAAGCGAAAGGCGCGCGAGGATGCGGAGGCGCCGTCGAGTCTGCTCCATCGGAATGCCAGGATCTGTCTGAGTGGGAGCTCGAACCGACTGAGGACGCGCAGGTGCTCATCCGAAGCAAGAAGAAACTTGACCAAGAGGATAGCAAGAGCAAGGCTAAGCAGAAGAAAATCAACGCGGCAAGCACAGAAAGCGAACCAGGCTCAGAGGAGGAAGAGCAGGAGGAGGTTCAGGAGAAAAAGGAGAAGAGCAAGCAGAAAGCATCGAACAAACGGCCGCAGCCAAGCTCAAGCGAGGAGGAAAGCGAGGGCGACGAGGAGCAGGAAGAGAACGAAGATGACGAGAAGAAGCCAGCCCAGCAACCCACAACACTTGCCGCGGCAGAGAAGTCATTGGCCTAATAAGCGCAACTCGAACACGCACTGAAAAGAGTACCATGCCTTCTGCAGGCTCTGGCAAGTTTTCGAGCGGGAATCAAATCAACATTGAACTTCATCAAAACCTAGTTTTCACAAACCAGAATTTTGAGCTCTGCTGGCATTTTCTGGGCTATCCCATTGAGGTGGATCAAAAACCCCAAGCGGCTGCCGGAAAAGCTGAGCACCGCTGTCCAGACCAAGGACTGATTGGTTCCCCTGTCAAAACTCAGCCATGCGCACCCTGGCTTGCAGGATGGCAGGAACTGCCTCTTCGAAGACTATCTGGACGCCGAGGGTGATCCTGACGACATCGTGGCCCGCCTCAACCGCCGCATGGAAGAGTCTCTTAAGTCAAAGCTCAAGCGGGCGTTCAAGCCAAAGGGGTTTCTCACCGAGAGATTCGGGGAGGCCAAAGCAGAGCGAGTTGCAAACAGAAAGAAAGACCTGGGATTGAAGCTGGTTTGCATGAATGTGACGATTTTCCGATTGTGTAGGTCAGCAACGTTTCTTAACCTTGGAAATGTGTACACCAAGCATGTTGAGCTGATTGCCAAGGACAATCGCAGACCCCAACGACATTGATGATGGGACCTCGCTCTTGTATTTCGTGATGGTCGACCTGGAAATTACCAACGCGGTTGACATGAAAACGATCGTGCAAATGGAGCTTAACGGCACTCTGAGAAAAAGAAGATGGTGGCGCAGTTTCAGAAGGCATCAAAAGTTATGGTCACTGTGCATTACTGATTGCTGAAGTGTTTTTGAATCCGGGCTCATGGTTCTGCAGCGCGCGTTTGGGTTGACCCCTGCGCACCCCCAAAGACAGGCGCTTGCAAGAGAATTGGAAAAGGCTGACCAGAAACAGCTTGAGTCGTAATCAGGCCATGAGGGCGCAGCAAATGTTCTACACGTTTCGTGTCGCTGCAAATCAGGGTTGGCCAAGGACTTCATCACTTTACCAAACACCTTGCGTTTCGGCCCAGGGCCTTACACGAGAACTTGCATTTGATTGCACTGCCGGACTGGGGTTCAACAGAGTAGCCTGAATGTTTGAGTGATTGGTCCAGTTGAAAGCGTTGGTAACCACTTAGCGGCTTGAAAGAACTTTGGGCCGTTGCCTGGATCGATTGTCCTAGCCCCCTGGTTCTGTCTCAAGGGTGCATTTCAAAAAAGACTGGCCATGTTTGTCGCTGTGACACGCTGGTGGAGTCCTTGACCCAGCCAAGCAGCTCAAGTTGCAGGACATGGGTAGCTCCAAGTCTGCAAGCCAACTCATGGAGAGTGCAGGCTCTTCTGGGCAGTTGGCAAACGCGAAGAAGAAGGCCAAAGCAAAGAAGGTTCAGCAAGACTCGGACACGGTTGCGGTGGCGCCTAGTTACATGTTTGGTTTATGTTGCTTTGGTTGTCACCAGCATTTTTGGGCCCGCCCCGAAACAAGTTCGGTGTTTGATTTTGCTGTCGGGCTCCTAGGTCACTCCAGAAACGGCCATACAGAAAGCGCAACGTTTGGTGGAGCGGTGCTTGCGGGAGGCAACACACGCAGGCGCATGATGCAATGACAATATCCATGTGTCAATGACCAAGTCCAGTTTCAACAGCAATCCTTCTTCGATGGTGCCAGGGACTGCGCCTTCAAGATCGGCCCCTTGAAAGTTTCCGAGAACTTGATCCGTCAGCTCACCTCCCTCGATGTGTCCTTGAAGAAGCAGGCAACGAGTCTGCAGGCCTTGATCCGCGCGGGCAAGAGCAAGAACAAGCACTACAATGACGTTGTGAGGGAGGTCGGGTTTTTAGCTTTGCTTAAACACCGCATGCTGCCTCAAACAGGCGTACTACTGTCCCCATTTCTGCAGGTGGAGAAAACCTTCAAGGTCAGCAAAGAGAAAGTCGAGCTAGCAAAGGCACTGATCCGTGCTGCTGAGAAGGCGCAAGACAAGGAGTTGGCCAAGAAAGAGCCAAAGGCAAAGTGAACAAACATGGCTGCCTTCAGCCATGGGAAAAGTTGTGACCACTTTTTGTTCTCCCTAGGAAACAAAGTAAAAATCCAGTCGCTTCATGTGGGCAGCCATGATCTGAATCACGTATTTCTGTGTAGAGGTGCCACGCTAAGCTGCTGAGGCTATGACTCACACCCTTGGCAAATTACCAGCGCTTCAGGATGCAAAACACGAGAAAACCATGTTTGGATGTGAGTTGGGGAGCCTCTTTGTCAGTCTCGGCGTGCTAGATCACCTTCGTTCGTAGGCATTAGTGCAATTTAAGGTGCAGAAAAAAGTGCTTCGCCAGAGTTCCAAACCTAGCGTGGCAACTGTGGACTGCGCCTGGTGACCTTTGCTTTGGACCAAATACGCCCACGCAGGCCAGCGCCTGCTAGTGACGATGCTCAATCTGAAAGCTCTTGCCTTAAGCATGCCATGGCTGAAATTGTTGTTGGGCCTCGTTTGCCAAGGAGTCCATCGGCCTGTTCAACAAAACCGGTCCCGTTCTCCTCGGAGGCTGCAGGCTTGCTTTTCCTTGAGCGCGCAATGTGGCTATGGACAGGAACCTCGTGAGTTGCCAGGCTCATCAATGTTAGTTCTAGCGTAGGCTTTGGACAGTGTGAAGAAATCTTGCCAGGCGCTCTGGCGCCAGTGGCCAGCTCTTTGCTGAGCGCTTACAGCATGTCATTACCAGATTGCTGCGTTTGTACCATGATGGGCGCATGATGGGCACGCGAGGTCACGCAAAGGTGCGTCAGTTCGGCTTCCCGTGGCCGCTCAACTTGGCAGAAGGCTTTGGCGAAATAAGGAGAGCTGGTCTCCACGGCTAGCCGGAGCCGGCACTGGTTGAGGGATATGTGGCTTACCCCTTTCGCCCTTCAATGCTTGCAGGAACTATCACTTGCTGAAGGTGCCCGTTCTGCCTGTGATTCGGTGGATGACGGGCCCACCTGCGAATGATTGCCAGTTGGGGCTCCACGCCCGGCAGTGAGGAGCGGTTTTGGGGCGAAAGGGTAGGTGACGTGCCTTTGAGTGCCCAGCAGTTGCGCAAATCAGCAAACAACCATACCGTGAGCATACCAGCGTGACATGTGTTAGAAGTAGCACTGCCAACATTTGTTTGCCCATCAGGTGGTGCCACAAAACATGCTCGCTCCACCTAAGTACGGCCTATGTGACCATGGATGTGCCACGCAATGACGGCACAATGGTTATTGAGAAATGGCCACTGGCATTGCTTTGGCCATGGGACATTTTGCACTTGCTCCACAAGCTCATTTCTGATCACCCAGACCCTTCACAAAGAACCAAGCTGTATTGGCAAAACTCGTCCCATTTGGATTTCACAAAGGATTTGGACCTATCTGAGCCTGGCCGTACCATCCCTCTTTGCTGGCACACTGACGGGGTGCAAATTTACCGGAACCAGAAAGTCCATGTCTACTCCTTCAGCTCTGCCACTACGCTATCAACCAAAATGTTTTTTTTGTGTGGTACGTGGCACTATGGCCGTGAAACCTCGGACCTTTGACGAGATCGGGGCGCTGACCAAATACATGCTGAAATATTTGAGCTTGGGCGGGCGTGTACCCTTCAGTGAATGAGGAGGGCAACGAGTTTGCGCCGGGGGGCCGGGAAAACGAACGAGCTGGCCAACCGTTCAAATTTGGCTGGAAAGGGGTCTTCAGTACTTGGAAGGGGGATTTAGAAGCTCGTGTGCAACAACACAAAATGCTTCGGAGCTACATGTCCACCAACATTTGTGAGCATTGTCTAGCAGGGCAGTCCAGGCGTGGGACACGTGTTTGACCCCGCCATTCTTGCAACTCAACCCGACCGACAAACAGTCAGTGTGGGCGGAAATCCCTGGTTGGCGCAAAGAGCGGAGCGTGGAAGATTTGCTCCACTTGAGTAGAGTGACCAGTTTTGCTATTTGCGTCGTTCACTTTGAGCAGCGCTGGAAAAACTTCGACTGGTTGCAAATGAAATAAAAACGAGAGAAACGACCCCAAACCCTACAAGTAGGCAACTGCAACGCCATGGTGTTCCAGAAAAAGGAGTTGTTAATTGTCCAAGGATTGCAATCGCGTCCCTGGTCATCGACACCATCGAGGAGCACTTGGGCCATGGCATCTGCCAGGCATTGCGGATGAGCTGTCCAAGGCCTTTGAGCATTACAAGAAGTTCTGTAAACGAAACAAAATGCCTCCCGTTCAGCTTGGCCAAGTTGAACAGGAAACAGTACACGAACCTCAGGGTGTTGCCTGGTTTTCTTTACAGGCCCTATAGTCTGTGTGTGGCTGGCGTGAATTATGGGGCTTGAAGCCGGGTTGAGTCAAGTTAGGGGTTTTGACTACCGCCCATGTCCCTTTGCTGAGGCTACAAGGCCAACGTTGTCAAAGGCATGGTTTACTGGGTTGCCGACTACTTGAATACGTTCAAAGACAGCCAGTTGTAGGTTTCAGAGTATTTGTGACAGTGCCTTTGCTGCACACTAATTGGGCTCCAGGCCCACATGGTCGGCTTCTTGTCACGCGCTGCATTCAGTACCTGAGGATCGCCGGAGTGGTTCTCTGACGAAGCTGGCAGGGAAGCCGCCACCCAAATTCGCAATTTCCTTCAACTTTATCAAAGCTTGGCGGCGCAGGCGCAGTCAGCAAAGAAGAACGACTACCATTTAGTTCCGAAACTTCATAATTTCGGTCACCTATCATCTTACATAGATGAGACTGGTCGTAACCGAAGGTTTGACCATTTGTATACAGATCAGGGGTTGATGGGATGCGTGGCAAAGATAGCTTCAGCTACCGGGCCCATTTGGATGTGGTACATAGCCTGGTTGCCTTGTGGCCTCTCAGAGCCACCCGCTCAGCCCGCGGCAAGTAAAAGCCAAAGCAGCTGTCGCCCATCACATCGGCGTGGCGTGTCAACAAGGTTTTTTGTTTTGCAGTGCCTCCCCAAAAACGAAAAAAAAACAACTAGACCACGGTTGGCCCGAAAGCATAACATCGCAAGCGAGGTCGGCCCAACGCTGCAGGATGCGTTCTTTTTCCCTCCACGAAGCATTTGTGAAGCAAGCGCGGGACAGCACCAGGCAAGGTGCTCTGCGCAAACTGGTCGGTGCAAGTTGGTCTGCGCAAGTTGCTCTACGCAAGTTGCACTGTGCAAGTTGCTCTGCGCAAGTTGCTCCGCGCAAGTTGCTCCGGCAAGTTGGTCCCTGCAAGTGGCTCCCTGCAAGTTGCTCTGTGCAAATTGCGCTCCCTGCAAGTTGCTCTGTGCAAGCTGCTCTGTGCAAGTTGCTCTGTGCAAGTTGCTCTGCGTAAGTTGCTCTGCGCAAGTTGCTCTAGGCAAGGCGCTCTGCGCAAACTGGTCGGTGCAAGTTGGTCTGCGCAAGTTGCTCTGTGCAACTTGCTCTGCGCAAGTTGCTCTGCGCAAGTTGCTTTAAAATGCAAGTTGCATCTTGCGACGCCCGCCCGCGGACCAGGGAGGAATCGAACCCGCGACCCGCCGGTTCCGGGAGCGAACCACGAGACAACTCCCGAGGACCAGTTCGAACAACAAAAGTCGCAAAAAACATTGAGTTTTTGCACCTCGAGCGCGAGCACCGCAGAAATCGCAAAAAACCTCGAGTTTTTGCACCTCGACCACGCCGATCCCCGCAGAGGGTTGCGCGGGAACACTTTAAATCGCAAAAAACCATGCGTTGAGTTTTTGCACCTCGACCACGCCGATCCCCGCAGAGGGTCGCCCGCAGAGCATGTTAGACCACGCCGATCCCCGCAGAATTTAGAAATCGCAAAAAAACCATGGGTTTTTGCACCTCGACCACGCCGATCCCCGCAGAGGGTCGCGCGGGAACTTTAGAAATCGCAAAAAACCATGGGTTTTTGCACCTCGACCACGCCGATCCCCGCAGAGGGCCGCGCGAGCACCGCAGAAATCGCACAAAACCATGGGTTTTTGCACCTCGACCAAGCATTTGCCGCCGTATCAGCCACTAAGAAGCTAAGGGGATGGCTGGGAGCCACCAAGAAACATGCTGTGGATGTTTGCGTGGTTGAGGCCACAACGCTTCTGAGTATTTACAACGGAATCGAATCAGAAACCTGGGCTTCTGGGGCGGCGCGCAAATCCACAGTGCCCTTACCTGGTGGCTTAGAGCCCGTCTAGAGTTCAAATCCCTCCAAACCACCAACCATTGCTGACCTGCCAATTGCTTTTTCGCGCCTTGGGCCCTGGGAAAAAGAAACAGTGACACACCCCCTCTAAAACCAACAGGGCATAATACAACATACTGTGGGTGGTTGCCAAATCCATTTCGCACCACCGTTCAGGAACCCTGGTTCCGGATTCGACTCCCCAACGTAAATACAAACAAGCCTTATGGCTTCTGTCCCATGGCTTCATTAACCGCGGTGCGGCTGATGGATTTGATTTCAACTACCCACATTATGATCCAGCAAATTGTTAAAATATTTGTGAGCGTGCCGGAGCCGGAAACCAAGATTAGGTTCTGTCTGCAAATATGCTCCTCCGCTCTGGTTTCTCGGTGCTCCCTTTTGCTTTCGCACTCTTTCCCTTCTTGCTTCGTGTTCTCTTTCTTTGCATTCGCCACTTTGTCTTTCTCTTCCTCCTTCTCTTCTGCTTCTCTTCCTCTATCTTTTCTTGTTGTCTTCCTCGTTTCTTGTTTCGCAGTGTCCCTGCTAGAAACAAAAATTGCAGCCTCTTTAGGGCTGACTTCTTGTAGCGCGCCGCTCGACAAGTAGAAGGAGAGCTACACCAGTTTTCTAAACTCATTTTTCCTCCCCCCCGAGCTCCAGGATCACTGACTGGGGCCCAGTACTTTTGGTCCCCCTACCAGTTCTTGGCCCCTATTTTCTAAGTTCTAGGATGTCCTGTTGCTTGCACACTTCCTTGACGATTAATTTGATTCTCTTGCTTAGGCCTGAACTTGTATGATAGGTCACTATATTTTCCACATTGGGATATGCATCTTAAGCCGTACGGTTAGTTAGTGTTTGCTGCTTGAGCATGAGTATGAGTAGCGCCATATGACAAGCCTCTGGTGCTACTGATGATGCAAGCTTGAAAGTGGTTTCTAAAAGCAGTGTTAGCTACAATATTCTCTAGCAACTAGCACCCACATTGATTGCTGCTCTTCTTTCGCCTGTCATGGGCCAGCACATCTGGCAACAATGGGCTTGGTTGCACTGGGGCTATGGTCCCATAAGCAAATTCTGTGCACTTTGCTTGTGGGCCGATTTGCGTCTTGTGTTCCCATCCTTGTGCATCACGCTCATGGCAAGGCAATAGGGTAGATCAGGATAGAACATCTTTGCGCAAGTGGCTTTGACATACATCTACACCTGTCACAGGTCATGCAAAAATGCAGCAGTGTCAGCAGGCAGCCAGCTTGCTATTGGCTAACATGGAGAGCTTAGCACGCACCAGAAGTGGAATGAAATGTGTGTGTTCATCAAACATCTCTGGCCCATTGCTCTTAGTTTTAAGTTTTTCCGTGGCTGACAAGAGACCGATTATCAGAAATTGTCTGATGACCCATGGAGGGTGAAGTAGAATAATTCATTCTGTCACCCATCTGCTTGTGTGAGCATACCATAGGCTACTACGTATGAAGTTGCAACAGATATCGCGACATGTGAGGGGTGAGGCAGGCCACTCCAAGCGGGCAGCCGCCCGTTGGGTGCTAGTAGGGCGTTGAAAGCCCTCCTACGCAAACTAGTTGCGCAAAAGTTGATATAGCAGGTAAGAAAATAACTGTCCAATTTGCAGGCTCCTTGCGGCCGTCATTTGCGTGAGCGGCTTGCCTTTAAATTCCTTTCGGTGCAACGCAGCAAGCAACTATGAAATGCAGCGGGGTGCGTTGTCAGAACCTTCTTTGCTGGAAGCAGCATCTTGGATTTCCACTTTGCATGATTGTAGCTCGCAAGGGGTTTCCCTTACCTCCTTGGGAATGAAATGAGCTTGCCACGGGCTGCCAAGCTGCAATCCTCAGGGATTAACTTTTCTATTGGCCATGGGTGGCTAGCAGCCCTCTTCCTATGGTCAACCCAAGAAAGCCTTACACCTTATGCTCATAGAACAACAATGGAACACTGAAATCCGCTGCGCCACATGAAATACACGGTTTTTGAAAAAAACAGATTTCACTGAGAAACGCAGGCCTCCACAGCGTCCCACACTCTATCCCCGACATTTCTTCCAGAACTCTAGCCGAAGTTCCTCCGCGTGTTTCCGGATCAACGCAAATGCAACTGGAGCCTTTCAAACACCCCCCTCCCGCCGCCGCATCTCGAGTTTTGACACATGTGCCCCCATGTTTGCCGCGAATATGCACGTAAGTTCGGCACCGGCCACCCATTTGTTATGAAGGGCTCCGTCCGGATGATCCACGGAACAACTGGGAAGGCATGCTTGCCAACGCAACTGGGAAAGGCCTGAGATCATCCAAGCAATACCAAACCATGACCAGTAAATGAGAAGCTTCTGACCACAAAGCATCACATGTATCGAACTGGGGAACTCACAAAGGATTGTCTCGGGTGTTCTTCCAACATAGCAAGTTTTTTCCCATGGTTCTAAGAGGCAGGCATACTGGTTGGGGCAGAAAATCCATCTAAACCTGTGGAACGCATCTGTTTCTAAGCAATCTATCCTTTCAAAAGCACACCCATTTTCCAGTAATGGGGTTAGAATAAGGGCACCCCTTTTTCTGTTGTCTGTAGGGGAACCCCCCAAAAAGAAAAGAACATGGCAATGGTGGGGACACACCGATCGATGGAGATCGCCCCAGCAGTTCCCAGTTCGGTCCTCAGCCTCCAGCAAGTAGTGGGCGCCTGATGGGTGCCAGCCCGTGTAGCAGTCGCAGTTCGAATATCCCGGCGTAGTGGACACCACGACCTCTGCCTGAAGCAATTCTGACGCGGCTCGGGTTTGTTTGGTGGGCTGAGATGGTTTGCCGTTGATTTGCGGTTCTAGGTGTTCCAGTACAGAAGTAGAATAAGGGTGCCCTTCTTCTCTATATGGGGACCTAGCGCTTGTCTTTGAGAAAGTTTCTTGACTTCTTCTCTGATCTGTTGGTTTGGGTTCTTTGCTGGAAAGGCCCCTCCGGGAAAAGAGTGAACTGCATAAGGACCTGCAAAGAAAGAAGCAAGCCGTCTGGCAAATGCGCCCAATGCCCTCCTTGCTACTTGTTCACTGGGGGCCAAAGAGTGCAAAGACTAGGTCCTCCAGTAGAGAGCTTTTTTCTGTAGTCGATTTTAGACCCTCCCCCAAAAACAGGTAAAAGGGCACTACTGGGGGACCTAGTCTCTCATGGTCAGAAATGTTGAAGGTGATTTTCCTGTTGGCTTCCCTTGCAAACCATCCCAAGCAAAACAGGGCACCCTCCAAAAACAAACCCATAAAAGCTTTACAATAACCGCACTCACGCAAAACCAACCACTAATGGCCATCAATGGAATGGGAATCGGTTTTGGGCGCTCACTGCAAGGCAGCATCAGGGACCAAATCAGAGCAACAAAGCGCAAATTGCGGGGACCCGGAAGAACTACCATGTCCTTACAGAACTCCTGGTAGCTCTCAAAGGCTCCCTCTGTAAAAACGATTTTGGATACTGTCTTTTTGGCCCCCCAACCCAAAACAAAGAGAACACATTTCTTCCAGATATACATATATATATATATATATATGTGGTGGGGTTCCTTTTGTTTCCATTTAGAGCTATCCAACAAGTTGTTGGATTTACTCCAAAAAGACGGGGCCTTACCACAAGGCCGGCCTTGTGATTCCCCGCGCTCAGGCCCTCGCACCAGCCGATGTAGCTTCTTGGCCGGTGAGAGTTCTCGTGGGCGTGGATGTAGACATCCTACAGGGAGGGATCCCGCTTTTCAGCAACCCCTCGCACAAACCCAGTGGAACCCATCTATCCCCAAGCAACCCATCCCCCCCAAAAGCACACCTAGGACCTCCAGATTTAAGAGGTTGGAATAAGCTGGTACCAACTTGTTTCTTTTTTGTTCCCCAAATAGTGTTTACACTAAAGGGTTCTTGCGGTAAGAGTTAAGTCGAGGTTCGAATGGCCCCGTGCGTAAGACGTTGTCTTCGGTGCGACGGTCTCGCGCGAAATGGAGGTTCGCGCTGCCACGTGCATCGCGCCGTGGCGCCGTTCACATTTTTTGGCTGGCAGGGGCCACAGTTGAAGGTTCGCGCGAAGACCTGGAAATTGCATGTATGCACTCTCGAGGCCACACTTGCGCCAGGCAATGCCTCAAACTCACCAACGGGATCCCGAACATATGCGTCTGCGCCTCTTTGTGCTTGGACGGTGCCCTCTTGGTGGTTGGTTGGTTGTTTGGTTGGTTGCGACTCCGGGCAAGACATATGAACCACTGTTTCGGTTGAGGAGTCAGCACTCCAGAGCAAGTGTGTGTTTGCTGCGCTGAAGACCTTGGCAGAAAAACAAGGCGAACTAAAGTTTGAATCAAGAGGGCCGAAGAGTCTCCCGCTGAGCTACTATAACCAGACAGACATTCTTTCTTACATCACACATAGATATACATAGATACACAGAGACACACACACAGACAGAGACACAGACACAGACACAGACACACAGACACACGCAGACACACACACACAGACACAGACACACACACAGACACACACACAGACACACACACAGACACACACACAGACACACACAGACACACACAGACAAACACACACAGACACACACAGACACACACAGACACACACACACAGAGACACACACACAAACAAACACACGCAAACACACGCAAACACACGCACACACGCACACACGCACACACACGCACACGCACACGCACAGACACACAGACACGCACAAACACACAGAGACACAGAGACACAGAGAGAGACACACAGAAAGACACACAGAGAGACACACAGAGAGACACACAGAGAGACACACAGAGCGACACACAGAGACACACAGAGACACACAGAGACACACAGAGACACACACACACACACACGCACACACGCACACGCACACGCACACGCACAGACACACAGACACGCACAAACACACAGAGACAAAGAGAGAGACACACAGAGAGACACACAGAGAGACACACAGAGACACACAGAGACACACAGGGACACACAGAGACACACAGACACACACAGACACACAAACACAGAGACACACAGACACACAGACACACAGACACACACACAATCAACATCCACCGCGCGGTCTGGACAACATCCGGCGACGATCTGACTGATCCAGCCACAACCCAGCCATGCCCCGACAAACGTCACGCAGCTGCCCTCCGGCCGCGATCCGGTCGCCGCCGTCAGACCACAATCTGCCGCGAGCGGTCCGCGATCCGGCAGGCCAAGATAAAGCCAGGATAACAAGGATTTCGCCGGAGGAAACGTCTTGTCGCCAGTATGTGCCAAATCTGCTGCTGGCCGCGGAGCGTAAGCGGACGGATGTTTTGATGAGAATCTGATTGCGCCGAATGCACAGAGCGCGCGCACAGAAATACAGATAGGCAGTCGTCAACATGCCAGGCGCAGCGCGGCTGTCAACACCCCAGGCCCAGGCACAGCTTCCAACCGCAGGCCGTTTCCAACAACGCATGCGCGGCTGTCAACAAACCCGGCGCAGGTTTCAACAAGCGCAGCATCAACTTGCAGACGTGTCAACAGCCCAGGCACAGCTCGCAACAGCCCAGGCGCAGCTTTCAACATCCCAGGCACAGCAGGCAACCTCCAACCAAAGCGAGCAACCGCCCAGCCACGGCCGTCGACATCCCAAACATCGCCGTCAACAGCCCAGGCCAAGCTGTCAATAGCCGAGGCACCGCGATCAACATCCCAGCTTTCAACATCCCACCGCCAACCAAAGCGAGCCACGGCCATCTCAAACATCGCTTTCAACAGCCCATGCGCCGTTCGAGTTTTTTCGTTTTCTTTGCTTGCGAATCGGTGTTTGCAAGTTGTCTCGTGGCTCGCGCAGCTGCTTTCACGATCGCGCGTTGTCTCGGGTTCCACCTGCCTGGCCCGCGGCAGCTCCGGCTTGAAAATCGCAACTTGAATTACGAAAGTTGCACGCGAAGAGCAAACCCAGAGCTCCGGCTGCATTCTCGGAACTTCTAAGCGCAAAGGTAGGACGCGCAGTGCGCTTCCGCAGCTCCAGCACGAAATTCGCAAATTCGATCTACAACAAGTAGTGTGCGAAGCCAGCTCGAACATCGCAACTTCAATTTTGAAGTGCGAAAGTCATGTTCGGAAAGCGCGCTCTCGCATCTCCAGCTCGAAAATCGCAACTTGCAAACTAAAACCGCCAGCCTTCTTGCGCAGCCAAACTGCACGCAGATATGGACCAGAGAGGTTGGCGAGAGAAAGGGACATGAAAGGTTGGGTGAGAGAGGTTGCACAGCATCATGCGCGAGACGGACCGTCACGCACAACATCATGAGCAGCATCATGCACGGCGTCGTGCGCAACGTCACTCGCAGCATCGTCTGCAACATCATTGCAGCATCATGCGCAGCATCACGCATAGCTTCACGTGCAGCAGCGTCAAAACACAGCGTGGCGCGCAAGAGAAGTTGACAGGAGAGATATTTTTCGAAGCTCGGCGCCAAGCTTGCTCATCAGAACTTGCAGAAGCTACGAAGGGACATTGATGTGCTTACGCTTGTTTCTCAGCTGCAGTGGGAGAGGTGTCAACGTATATTTAACGTCTTCCTATTCTTCCGGGCCACCCGTCGTCAAATTAAACCCAATACTATTTGGGGTCTCTTGCCGGGAAAATATAGTTTAGTAGGGCAGCCCTCCCAACCAAAAAGGGGAGAGAAGGGCACTACTGGGGGACCAAGCTTCTTGTCAACCCCTCTCAAAAACCCAGGGGAAACAGCATCGGTGGTTGAAACGAACGATGGAGAATCAACCCCTGGAGTTCTGCGAATTCGCACAGCCCAGGGAACTTGGGCCAAATAAAGAGACAAAAGACCCATCAAGACCCCTTTTTTTGGGATGATCGTTTTATTGGCTTTGCGCACCAAAAACAAAGCAACAAAGAGAGAGCCACTGACCAACTGGGACATTCATCATGGGTCCCCGAGTGCGCTCGTACTGGCTCAAGCACCAAAAAGCCAAACAAGATGCGAATGCGAACAGCACAGCACATTCAATAGAACAAAACAAGACAGAAGCTGAACAGGAACCCCCAAAGAATTAAGTCCATTACATGCAATGCTCAAGTGACGCCTTGTAATTACCAAACACACACATACACAAAACGGCAGGCAAGGCCAAAATCCTTCAATCAAAATCACGCTCTTGGGGTGTGGGGTGGGGGGGGGGAGTAAATCATGCTTGTTCAGCCGTACCCAAAATTCAATAGGCTGAAGGGAGAAATAAATAAGGACTCGGCGGGTAAGTTGGGATTCTTCAGATGAACAGTCTGTCCTATCATATGCTTCCGAGCGGAATGATTCTTGCCAGCTGTTGCATCAGTCCATGCCTATTTGCCATGATATAATCAATCAATTAAGATGCCTCCCTTCCCGCCTCCCTCCCCCCTTCCTTCCTTCCTTCCTTCCTTCCTTCCTTCCTTCCTTCCTTCCTTCCTTCCTTCCTTCCTTCCTTCCTTCCTTCCATCGCCTGCTAATTACTGCCACAACCTGACTTCTGACAAAAGCTTCATCTGTCTCCTGAAAACCTCAAGTAGCTTTCCAAGCGCCCAACAAGTTTTGAACAGATTGGACAAGGGCAACACTGCAAACCAGAAAGCGATAGATAGCGCAACCTTCTTGTTGGAGAATTCCAAGGATCTTGGCAGAGCAAGCTTGGGAAACCCTTACTTCGGCTAATGCGGCAACCCTCTTCCGGTTGGCCAAGAAGTTTAAGTCAAAGCTGGTTTGCCTTAAAATCAACCCAACAAGTATCAGAAACTCATGAGGCGCTCAGGCGTCGCAACAAGTTGAAGGTTCACCCCGCTCTGTCATCCTGACAGCGCCTACTCGGCCGTGACGTTTAAAGCCAAACATGGCACGTCAGTCCCAACCCGACCCGATGAAAACTCCCCCCGCGCCTAAAAGCCAGCTGGTATTTAAAATGGGGCTTGAAATGGCGAGCACAAACCTAAAGTCTAAAACCCCAAAACCCTGAAACCAAAGAATCCCCACTCCCTGAAATCCTGAACCCTGAACTAATTCAGCTGAATCCTCAGAAACATCATTCCTGCTATTTGAATTTAGTATCCGCCTTCCACGGATATCGCCGGCATGGTCGTCCTTTGCTCTGATGGAGCATCCGGCAAGAATCGGAGCTAACAAAGTTTCAAGCTGCTTTGCTGAGAAGTGGGTGTGTCCTGTTCTGAGGGTCCAGGGTAATTACAAACTTGTTGGTAGGAACAAACACAACTTTGATGGGCTGTCCTCAGATCCCTGCTGAAAGTTTAATGTTTCTGGGCTAAATCGAAGCCCGCTAACCCCCCCCCCCCAAAAAAAAAAAAAAGCATAACACCTAAGCGGGCGGATGGGAACCGCCAAGTTTGGAGGCCTCCAAAAAGTTCACACCCATAACTCCCCTAGTCCCCTGGCCCCGCGGTTCACGCACGAACCACTTGCCGCTGAGCATCTCCAATCATCGGGCCAGATGGGCACTCCTTCCCGTCAATGGTCACATGCCATCGGCAAGCGCAGTACCCCCTGCAATCAAAATTTGTGCGGGTGGACCAAAATGGGATGCCCATTGAACAACCACCAAAAAAGATGCCCTTCACCACAAGAACGTGAAACAACTACCTGTGGTCGTTTGGGGGCCAGGAATACTGATCAAACACCAGTTGAAGCCAAAAGATAGAACAGACTCAGAATACACCCCTGACATCTACCGCCATGACAATTCCTGTGTGGATGGGCTTCGTATTGCAAACACCTGCCTCCGAAAGGTGTCAGCGTAGGAATCCAAGAAATGGGACGAACCATCCCCTTGTCTGGGGTTACCTCAATCAAGGCGAGAGGGAGTGGTTTGGATGGTATTGGAAGCCTCTTTTGCGATTGTGCGGCTTTCCAATGACTTTTGTAATCCTTTCCACAAGCCTCTCCCAAGGCTTGCACGCAAATTTCGTTTGTTGCGGCCCCCATTTGCAGAACTTGAGAGACGGACTGAAAATCTCAAAGCTGGCACCGCTGGCTAGTGACGCCGCCTTTTCACCAACGTGCTCTAAACAAGTGTCTGCCCCCGCCCCCCCGGCTCGGCGCTCGCGAACCAGGAATGTTAAAATGGAAACTGAAGCAGACGGACAATTCGTCTAGATGCAACGGCAGCGGACAACATAAACCAGGAGCGTCGAAATCGCAAGCCTAACGGCCTAACGGCATCTAACGGCAAAGCATGCGGGCGCGCAATGTGCAACGGCAGCGGGCAAAACAGTCCAGCCCAGACAGCCGCCCCCCGTCTACAATCTCAAACAAGGCCTCTTCAACGCCAGCTCTTAGGACGAACTGACACAAACAAAATAGCTCTATGCTTCTTAAGGAGGATGCACTTGGGCCATCCCGCTGGTTCAGAGTATCCTTTCACCGGAACCCTGTTTTGAAGGTGGGGCCATTCCGTGCCCGGGGCCAAGGCACGCGGAGTGGGCCCGGAGGGTGTCCGAGAAGAAGAGCCGCACGCGGCTGTCCGCTTGCTTCTTCTTGAAGTTTAACGTGCGCCCATCCACCTTGATGTTTGGTAGTCATGTCTTCGCACCGATTGGAATGTCGTTTATCCCGGTAGGCTGATTTATACCTCTCAACTGGTCTAAGGATGACTCAAGTGAGGGTTCATAGCCTGACTCACACCTCAGACCCCCCGCCTCAAAAGGCCTTCACCCAGAACCCCCACCCCCCAACCCCTCCCCCCCCCCCCCAACAGAGAGGGCCTAATCCTTGCATGGACCTCAAATTGGTGGTTTGGATTGGTGGTTTGGTGGTTAAGGAGCGGTTTCCCTTTTACCCGGTACAAACGCCAGGCGTTCAAATCGCCAAACCACCAATCCAAACCACCAACACAGGGATACCTGATGACTGTCTGACCACTATGTAAAGTGTATTTGCTCCATCTTCCCTTGGGGTAGAGCTGGGTGGATGCATGCCAGTCTGCCCCTAGAAAACAAGACGCAAGGAAACCCACAACTGGCAGAACAAAACATCAAACACAAAACGTGTTCAACAAAAAACACGGCCAGCTTTAGAGAAACAAACGAACAAGGGAACCCACAAGTGTTTGACAGAAAGACATGAAAGCCAACCAGCCTTTTCCTATGAAACAACACAAGGACACCAACCACAAACAAGACAAGGACCAACCAGATTTAAACAAAATCCAATTAAACAACCAGTTGTAGACTGTGTAGAAACACGGATAAAAACCACAAAAAAAAGAAGCCAACCAGTTCTAGAGAAACAACAAGAGCACCTACCAGCTTGAGCAGAAAACAAGGAACCCAACCAGTTGGGTAAAAACACCATGGACACCAACCAGGTTTACTTCTTGGACACCCGCAATATGCAGGCAAAGCGCAACCCCGGTGTCGCGGCCGTCTATCTTGCAGCCTGAGCTTCGGCCCAGGGGCGATAGAATTCTCCCCTATTGCTTTTGGGGTCTTCTTTTGGATTGCATGCCAAATTGTGGGGGAGCAATTCGGACTTATAACCTTCTTCTGGGTTCATAAGGCGGTGGCCCATTTAGAATTCTTCACTTTGGACTGCAACACCCCGTAGTGATCCACGAGGTTCATTGATCCGGGGCCGACATTACCTAAGCCCGTTTTGCAACAAACCTCGCTTTGGCTTCCTGAGAAAAAGCGGCCTTTTGTTGGTTTGCATTTCAGGGATGCCCGTGATCATTCACATTCTGCCTCACACTCCTTAACTGGCATGAGAAGTTGGTGACTTGCTCCCACTACCTATTTGCAATTTGATG